>WJFB01001144.1:0-36843 GCA_009870185.1 Pygmarrhopalites habei
CGGCATGATGAAATTGATTTATAAAATCTTATTCAAGTCTAAAGACGCTGACTGATGAAACGTACGACTTCACAAATTTCTTCTTTTTTTAGGGCGATCTTTTACAGATGATCCTTTGATTACTACACTATAATTAGTTAATCTTGTGCGACTGACTTTAAGTACTCACATACACAGACACGTTCGTCAATGTGGGCAAATAATTATTATTGTACAAGTTGAACAATATGTGGACCAGCCGTCGATGATTATAAAGAAGTAGTAGTAGTAGTGTAATCCCTGATTTTCTCAGAATAATAGTCAACAACAACAATTACTAATATCTTGTAGTTTTTTTTGCTGGAAAACTGCTCCTTCTTTGTTCCAAAAGAAAGTATTCAAATGATATTAATTTTGTATCACACTCGAGACTTCGTCTGCTGCTGTTGATTTATTTTCTTGGATAACTTTTTTCTTCTTGTTTTCAGGAGAAAAGCTGGTTACTTACTCAGAACGATTCGACGAGATGATAATTTTCGTGATGATCCAATATTGAATTTAATTAAGAGTTAAATTTTTTTTTGTAAAGTTGAAGTAGGGAGGAGAAATGAAGAACATAAAAATATAACTGGAAACTGATAATTTGTTTTCAAAAACAAATATTTATATATATAATTTGATATATAATATTTGATAAATTTTTTAATTGATATTTAATTAATTAGATTTCACGGCTCCTATAAACTTTTTAAGATCAAGAGACCACTTGTAAATGTCTTTTTCTGGGATCTAGAGTTTGTTTACATATATTTTCGACCCAATTGTTAAATTGATTGGTATTTAGATGACTATTACCTAGTAAACAATTATTGTTCTTGGCTGGATCGGGTTGGAAATCGTAAAAGTTTTTATACGTGGACACATGCAGTTTAGATTTTCGGATTTCTTTGGACACATCAATACTTGTTATTAATTTTGTTATAGAAGATTCAGCTTCCTCACTACACATTGCAATTTTGCAGACAATAACGAAGAATTAAATAACACACGATGGTAATGGACACGCGAATGTTGAAGATGGAGATCCTTTCCAAAGTCCGTTAATAATGAGAGAGGTTTCCCTGTGATTTCCGATGTTAGGATGGATTCCCAAGTAGTTGTACTTTGAGATCGTCAGTGTTGGTGACGAGAGAGATAACTTGACGAGGATTTAGGTGTGATGAATCAACTTTAATTTCATGGAATATTTGCCAACAATTTCCAGAATATGGTTTCCCTTTGTGAGCTGAGACGTTGTGTGAGCCTACAACCTGCCCAGTGTTCAAGTATGTCTACTGCATATTCTCTTTTACTCTCATGTTATTCTACCATTCACTCAGTTTGCTCTGACCCTGAACGTCGTCATGCAGCTTGCTCGTGCAAAAAAATTGCAAACGTTTCAAACGTTTCTTGTACATATTAGCAAAATTTAAATGTGCACAAGATTTAACGACGAGATTTGGCAAGCATTATTGATTCATTTCACATTCACTCAGAGAGATGCTCAACATTTTAACTTGACCATTTGTTGTCTGTGTCTTTGCCTTTTTTGCTCATCTTTTGCAAAAAAATGTTGCACCTTTGTTCTCGATTTCAAATTTCTTCAAAATACTTGTACAGGAATTCCCTATCAAAATATTGGATTTAAAGAACTCCCTGTTTTCATTACTTTGTTTAAGCGAACATATTTTTGTTTGTTTGTAACTCTTGAGATAATGTATGGATAACTTTTATATCGATAAAATGTATGTATACTTATTTACTTGTAGACTGGAGAGAGAATCATGAATACTCGCTCTTGTATTTTATTAAACCAAGTTGATAACCCTTTCATGCTGACATTGTCGAATGGTGTTGCAAAAAAGTAAACGGTTTACTTTTTTAATCGTATTACATAACATATAAAATTATTTTGAACCCACACTATCACAATCTTTACATTTGTGATATAAATATACCAAGTTATACAGTTTTTTGGGTCGAATCTGTACTTAACATTGTCCACCCAGTTGTGCATCATCAAATGTCATGATTAAAATAAACACGAGCAGTTACTCATTGCATAATAATAAAGCATTCAACCTTTATCGCAAACGTTTAGAAGGGAATATAAAATATGTATTTCATGTTTGTGTAGCTTCATGATAAAATGTGAAAATAAATTCAGATACCACAAACAATTTTTCTTATTGAGAGAGAGAAGCTCAATATTCAAGATCCTGGGGGGAAGTATCAACAAAAGGATGAGCATGAGTGAATATGTAATTATTTTTAATTCACTAACTAATTTTTAGTTATTGTCACAGGACGTAAAAATCAATTAGGAATTCCTACCTGTCCGTATGTGTCTTATTATTTCCTGAACATTGTTACATGTTCTTGTTTTTGTTTGAATTTTGACAGAGAGAAAAGAATGAGTGAAAGTAAGGAGAAAGGAACCCAGAGAAAGTCCAAAAGAAACTAACCAGATAAAAATTAAAAAATTTATCGTAACTAATGGATATTCTATTTGATATTTTTTATTTAAAATCATGAAAACATTTAAAATCACATGACGCCAGCCATTGCATCTTGTGTATCGTGAATTTTGTCCAGGAATTTACATTCATCGGTTTGTCGAGTCAGGGGGGACTCGTTGTCTAAATTTTAGTTTACAAAAATTAGGTAAACTCTTTTTGACAAGATTCTTTGCACCATTCAAGATGGATGTTTACAAATGTCAGTTTCCAGGTCGGTACTGTCATCGCCCAACAGCCTGTACATGTCCAGTAAATCCTCATCCAAATTATGGTGGTTGTACAAGTTGCTTGGCATACTCTTCAATCCCGACGGAGGTAAGTGTTTCCATTCAGTAAATTTCGAAAGGACTAATTTTTAATTAAACCCCTCCCTCCATACAAAAATAATGACAACTTGTCACTGACAAATGGAATAATTTCAGTGTCCCTGTCCTGGATTACCCGGATGTCACAAGCAAGCATCCCTCCGTCAACACAATGAAGATATTTACATTAATCGTGGTCAACCTTGTAATTGTGGTCGTAGAATTGTTGGACTGGGACCATGTCCTCGATGTCCCAAAGTACATTATCTCCAGACGTACGCTGGGCTCCCTCCTCCTTCTCAGCTGGTCCCCGGGTATCTGAATCAAGGGTCTGATGGAAACTTTAAGACAAGATGGATGAATGTTAGTTGGGGAGATTTACTTGGTTGTGCCAACAAGTTTCACATGAAGGGACTTAAATTGAAGGAGCATATGCTTCGTCCCAAGGAATGTGATGACATTTGTGATTGTTGTTGTAATAATCTAAATCGGGGTGAACGTCTACGGATAATCTGTGATGGAAAAAGGATTCATGGAGTTGGGGATCAACTTCTCCGTTGTCAAGCTATGCAAAAGTTTGCTCAACCCAAATGTTCTCCATGTAACTGCCCTATCAGACCAATCGTGAGGAATTGTCCTTCTTGCTGCTGAAAATAAATTTGTCAAAAGTGATTTCAAAATTGTCAAATTGACTGTGCAAAAAAAAATTACAAGTAAATAAAATCATATTGTGCTAAAGGAGGGGAAGAGAAAAAACGAGTCTCATTTAGTACACGAAATTTCACTGATTGATGTGTGTGTGACCAAAAAATGTTATCGAAAGATGTAATATATTTTGGCATGCTTTATTAATAAATATATATACAATATACACACACTTCTGACGATGAATTAGACATTAATGAACATACAGTTGGTTTACACGAAAAAAAACATACGAAATAGGTCAATGCCTACTAATACAATTATCCGAAGTTAGTTACTATTTAGCTAACACATTATTATATCAGAAAAAAAAGAGTCATTCTCAAATTTTCAATCAAAATGATTGAATTTCAATCTGTAAACTCTCTCTCAAATAAAAAGAACACTCCATCATTTATCGTTGAAGGGTCAGTGTTTACACAATGGTGTAATCTGTGCATGTTCCCCCGAATTCAGAACAAATCCCATGTTCTGGGATGTACTCTCGGAGTTTTGCCTTCCATGCTTTTTCATTGGAACCCAGTGTAATGATCTCAGCACTAATTGTGACGACACTCTGGACAGCAGTGAATAGAGCAATCCAAATCTTTGGAGCTGTAAATAAATTAACATTACAATTAACAACTCTTCATCAATTTTATCAAAGATAAATGATGCCTACAAAGATGCAATTGATATTTTCCTTGACACAGTGGCCAGCAACAGAGGCATAACTTGTTACATATTTGGGCTATACTCTTTGACGAACAATAACTAACTAACTAACAACGTTAGTTATCCACGAAATATTGTTTCTTCTTCTCGTGTGATTTCTACCTGTGTCCGGACATATCTATTTATCATATCATATGATGACTACATATGATTCATATGTAGTACATAAGGACTTCTCATTAAGAAGGTACAGGTTGTGTGTTTGTTTAAAAATATGACAATTAAAACGGAATCCTATCCTATCCTTCTGTTCTAATCTGCATTAAATAAGAACAAGGTTTTCTTTTCAGTTTCCTCTGTTGTCGTCAGTTGTCATCTTTTCAGTTGGAAAATACTAACAAGTACACATAAATAATTATTACACCTTAATGGACATTGAAACTGTAGTTGTAAACTTTTTTCATAAAAGATTTTCAAGGATGATTTCACATCACACAAACTGTCAGACGGATGCTGAATTTTTATCAAATCTTACTTTTTTTTTATCAACATCCATAATCGTAGTATTTAAAAGGAGAAAAAATAAGGTAGTTTAAAATAAATTAGAGTGAAATGAGAGTGTCGGACGTGAGAATTTGATCTTTTATCTTTTTCGTTCCACGAGACTGTCCATAATATGTACTGCTACATAATATTTTGTACTGTAGTTAACACTTATCAACGCTTTGCTGACGTTCTTGTCCTGCAGTACTTTATGTACATTATATACATTACAGTGTAACAGATGAAAAAATTAAATCAAATTCTACAATCAAAAATAATTTTGATGTGTTTGTTTTTGTTAATTTTGAAGGACTCACCATTCACAAAAAAGACTTTCTTGATCACTCCAGGAGCACATTTCTCTAAATGAAGAACCAGGTCAATGAGAACTTCACAAGCTACAAGAAGGAGGAGGAGAACATCAAAAATTAACGATTTAGCATTATAGTCAGTAATAATTATAATTGCAAAAGATGTTATATAGATTATTTTGTCTTACATCTTCGATGGACGTAGTTGGAATAGGGAATGTTACTGACATCAACAACCAACATGGCGTAATCTGCGTCTCTCTCCAGTACTAGACCTTCAATAGTGAGGCAGACCTATAACACAATACCGGAGAATAACACATTAATCAGTAACTAAAATAACATTTATTTGAATTAACAAAGAATTAGTACCTTATGAAAATACTCAATAAACATTTGCTCCCGTCCTGAAGTGATGGCTTTTCTTATATTCCATTTTCCTCCATGTGGAATCATGACGACTAGTGTATTAAATGATAAAGGGAATTTTACAAACCTCACAAAAGATAATCCAGTGAAAATGTGTCAAAAAATATCAAAGACACTCACTTGGTCGTCCTTCATTGTCTGACCCTCCGACGTAGGATCGAAATTGTTCACGGAAATCCTTTGGGAATGTTGTTTTGAGCAAAGTGATGGGATCAACCTTTACACGCCATACAAAACTTTTAATAAAATATTACTATACATCATACATAATAACAAATGAGTCTTCTTTTCTCTACCATACCTCTTGACTTTGAATATAGTCTACATAGTATTTGATCAGTTTTTCCGTTTTCTCTAGACTGAATTTACCCGCCCTGAGATAACGGAGTAGAAAAGTGCTACTGTTCAGTTTTTCATCCTCCAGTAACCTTTGTGGCTCTAAGATCCTTCTTAGCTGTACACAAAGCAAAAAAACCAACGACAATGTAATTTCAATCCTATTTTAAACTATTTTAGAAAGTTGATTTGACTCAATCCACACACGCACCTGTTTAATCGATTCTATTTCGTTGACACCGATTTTTGCTGAGGAATTCATTTTTGACTTGCACAAACCACGGTAAAGACACAACAAGAGAAAGAAAAAAATACACTGGCAAATTCCTTTGTTGCCTCACAATCAACTGAAATTACCTCTGAAGAAGCGTTCACTTATTTAGAAACTGTAGCTAAAAAGTAGAACTGGATGTCAATCCTGAGAAGAAGACACTTTATTTTCCAGAAACGGTGGTTCTTTTTTACGTAAAAAATATTATTTCCAAGTTAAAATTAAAACTTTTAGACAACTGTCAAAGAAAGTCCATTGATGAATTGGAAGGATGTTTGACTGACTGCACACTAAACTGAAGTGTCCAAATAGTTGTCAACACTTTGTTGTTGTCACTGTTGAACTGGGAGGTTACTGGTAGTGTGTGTGTGTGTGTGTGTGTGTGTGTTTGGGTGATATTTTTTACAGTAAATGACAATCTGGTGGATAGTGTCAAGTTCAATTGTTGCCTACACTATAGTACGTTGTTGTGGTGGTTTCCCACTCGACTGATGTCCATAGTTAAATTAAATCATTTGTGTGAACAATGTAGCAATAGCTGAGGAGGAGGAGGGGTCCACACCATCCACACTTGCTCTCGAAAGATAAGACAGAGACTTTGAGGTGGTGTCAGAGTGTGTCTCTAATTTGTGCCTCTTCATGTAAAGTACCCAAACTCCACTGCCACGTATAAGTGAGTAACACTACTATAATATTATGTGTATTCCCTGAATGGCAATGAGACATGGGCTCTGAGATGCACGACTAAGTGGTCAGGAGTTATTATAAATCTTGATGAAGAAAAATCCAAGTTTGACCTTCCACATTTTTACTATTAACGCATTGCTTTGCCAGGCATATCATCCTGACCCACATAGTCAACCCTCCATACACTACATTACCTAGGCTGTCAACTTGCTATATTCCACACACACACACCTGGTTGGACTTAGCAAACTGTTATACAATCCACAAAAAACTTGAACCCTTTTACTCTCTACTCTCTATATTATATCATCAGCATAATATTATTAAAAACTACACCCCCTCCTCCTCCTCCTCCTCCTTTTTTCTTATGACAATAACAAAAGTTGGATGCATTGTAGAAAAGGAAGGTAAAACGTCGTAAGGTTTTTGTGAGAAAAAAATGAACAGAATGCAAAAAAATTCGCACCCCCTCCCCTCCTCCTCTCGCTCTCTCGCTCCTCAGTGTAAAATAATATTTACGTAGTTCAAACACTATGAATGACACTACCTTGAATGTCAGGTAATAATAATTATATAATAAAATGGATGTGGATATAAAAAAATAACGGGATATGGTGTATGCCCACAATAATGCAGAGTGAAGCTAGTAGTGCATAAATCCACGTATTGTTTACTTTCATTAGTCTCTGGTCTCGTTCGTGTTGAACAAAAACAAGGAAAAAAGGATGGAAATTACCGTCATGTTCAGGTCAGGACGGAAGAATTATTGGAAAAAAGAAACATAGTCTCAAGTGTATTTCACATGCTTCTCAGACATCAGAGAAGTTCTCTGTCTTCCTTGTAATGATTTGAACAATGGAAATCATCACTTAAAGATTACTCAGTTCCCGACTACATAATATGAGGATGGATATACTTGACTACCTCTTCTTCTTGTATGCACAGTCTAATTATGTACCTCTACCCTTATGAGTTACAAGTAATTAAATATGTAAACCAAGTATGTACATATGAACGTAGAGTGAGATTTTGAAGCGATGTACTCATTACTCATTTAGTACTCTTCAGGTTGAGAGTAACTACATTGTTGAAGGAGACTCTTCTTCTTTTTTTTATCAACATGGCAAATGTATGCACAGCAAAAGAAAATGAAAGGATTGGACTGAACGTTTGTTTTTGACTTTGAAAGTCATTCTCATCCATTAAAACTCATGGGGGTAGGAGAGACAAGTCTAGTTTTCATTGTCATACCATGCACCACAAGTATAAGACATTAATTATTTATTTTATTTGTAGCAAATATTTCTTTTTATCCTGTCGTGATCAAAGTAGAATAAATGAACATTTTGTGTGTGCTTGTTCATTCATCAAGGAATTTTCTTTGCATATATTAATGTCTGTCATTGTAAATACTTACAATTATTATTAATGTAGACAGAAGCATATGTATTAAAACAAGGTTTAGTTCAGATGAATCAAATACAAACTTAATTGTTGCTACTACTTTGTGTACATAGACTCATCTCATAAAAATGGTCAAGTTCCCATGAAGAGAAAGACGCAAGTTAGAATCTTGACATGCTTTGAGAAATTTCCCAAATTACTACAGGGAAAAAAACTGAGGAAGGTCCTCAATAAATCTTGTACGAATATTGAGAATGTCCTACGTCATTTAGTATGCATTTTTGCATGAGGTGCTTTTGCAAATGAAGGAGCTTTGTCTCCTACAAAGTGTGGTACGCTTTTTTGACTTTTCACTAATTTTTCACTACACTTGCCTAATGTTTTTCTTTCTTATAATAATAATATGAGAGCTTTACATATTATATAGTTCATTGTTGTAATGACAGTATGAATTCTTTTTGTCATGTTATAAATTGAGTTACACTTTAGGAGCCTTGGAGAGAGAGAGTAAATGAATGTGAATTAGTACTATTTAGGACTTTTTTTGGGTATGCATGATGCAATGAACAGTTACCTACAAATTAAATTAATAAATGTCATTTGAGTAAAATGTTGGAAATTATGATCCTGTTTAATATCTACGCTGCGATAACATCAAATAAGCAGATTAATGATTTTGAGACTTTAATTTTTTGGGGCAGGAAGACACGGTTCTTTCTCTGCGGCAAATCTGTGATTTGAATCACGTCGGAATCCAAAAACATAGTGTCGACCGAATAGCAATAAACGGAAAATTAAATAAAACGACCAAAAGTTATTAGATCTATAGTCACGTCGTTACTTTTGTAGAAAATGTATAGTGTTCTGTGGGAAAAATTACGTGATTTTGACGCATATCCAAAGCCATTGGAGGATTTTCGAATAAAAACTTTAGGAGGAGGAACTGGTAACTTTTAATTGAATTAGCATCTAAATGTGGTTAGTTTGCTAAGATCATCCACCACGTGCATAACAATGTGAAACTCATATGTTAATTTTATTGCTTTCAGTAACGATCATCAGTTCTCTCCTCATGTTCTTTCTATTTATATCGGAGGTAAACATGACACAAATTCCCTAATAGTACACTTTTATTTGCCGGATAATACGTTAAAATTATTATTATAAATTAAATTTCTGTAATAACATTTTGATGATTTTGTATTTTACTCATAGCTCCAAGATTATGTAACGCCGGTTGTTCAAGAAGAATTATTCGTTGATTCTAGTAGATCTCATAAACTTCGAATCAATATTGACATTGTATTTCCACGTGTAGCATGTTCCTGTAATTGATTATTCTTTTAACAATAATAATTATTGTTGTTTAGATAATATCATTCTATTACCGTATTGTAATGAATATGTTTATACTCTTCTGGACAGATCTCAGCATGGACATTATGGATTCAAGTGGCGAACAACAAACGTCATTCGACCATAATATATTTAAGAAAAGCCTGGATTCAGAAGGCTTACCTAAAGAGGAGACTGTGACTGCGATTGGTAACCTTACTTATACATATTATGTGCAATACAAATTTAGAATTGGGAATTATGATATTGTCCTAGGTAACCATTTAAATGACTTTGATGGATTTTTACAGTTTTAAATGAACACAAAAAAGAGAAAAAAGATGACCATGGACATGGTCATGATGAAGGAACGAAGAAAGAAGATGCCAAAGATAACAAAATTGACAAAGAAAAAGACGTGTCAAATGGCACGGAGGTGATTCCTCATTGTTAAATGACACATTTATTGTTTTAAATACGGTCCAATTTAATATTATAAATATTTCTCATTTTGAAATATAGACTAAACCAAATGAAATTGCAACTGCAGAATGTGGAAGCTGTTATGGAGCTGAAACAAAAACTATCAAGTGCTGTAATTCATGTGATGAAGTGAGAGAAGCATATCGACTCAAGGGATGGGCTCTAACAAATCCTCAAACAATTGCCCAGTGCAAAGAAATGGCTTTAGACATGAAAAAAATTTTCAACGAAGGATGTCAAATCTATGGCTACATGGAAGTAAACAAAGTTTCGGGTTCCTTTCACATAGCACCCGGAAAGAGTTTCAGCTTGAATCATGTTCATGGTCAGTGTAACTTCAAAAGAATTTATACGACAAATATATATTATTTGATTACTACATGAAGCAATGTATGCTCATTCCTATCTTTTCTCTTTGAATAGTTCATGATGTTCAACCATTTACTTCAAGTCAATTTAACATGACACACAAAATTAACTCTCTGACATTTGGTGAAAATATTCCAGGTAATATTACCATGCTGTCAATAAATGCATTTTTTTCTCGTATTGGCTTATACATGAATGTTATTTCATTTCCTCGTGAATTGATACAAGTAAATTAGGAATAAATATTATTAACAAATTTGATTTGATTAACAGGAAAGACGAATCCAATTGACGGAATCGAAGGAACATCGAAAGAAGGTTTAATCAAAAAAAATTCATTCATCTAGTATATTACATTACATAGTTCTACACCATATCATATTCATGTAAAAATTCTTTTATTCATACTATACGATTGTGTTCTCATCGTGCTTCCACTATACACCTTAGTTATCATACATAAACATATTGATTTTTTAAAAATAATTAGTAATAACTAGGTAAGAGTGACTTTCAGCATCTAATCCCCGTCCCAATAGCCATAAAAGTTCCAAAAGTGCCACCTCCTTGTATCATCGTCTTTCCCACATTATTGATTAATTCTCGTCCACGCATCCCATACCTAAAACCATACGACAAATTAGTTCAAGTACAACTCTTCAGAACAAACATGCTTTTATTAATTTTATCGAGTTAAAAGCAAGGGTATTAAATAGAATTCTATTTAATACCCTTGGTTAAAAGTACCTTAGTGCGGTAAAGCCTCCAAACATGACTCCTGAAGCTAACCCGATGCAAAATCCGAGCATGAATCCACTTTTCACGCGGTCAAAGCAACTAGGCCCTTGTTGATAGTACCCTCCAGGGACCGGCATCCTTTAATCAGTTCAGATTCTACCAATTTAGAAATTCGGACTGCAAATACTGCAATCGAAATAAAAAATAACAGAGATCTCTGTTCAAAAAATTGAAATCTTTGAAATTGGTGCAACTGACCCACATGGCTCACGGTTCAGCATAGAAAATTATTTTTCTCATTAGAAATTGACAGTGTCAATTTGACAGTTCATTCAGCAGTTTATTCCACACAAGGAGAGTGTTTGTAATTAAAGAGTGCAGCAAAAAGAAATGAATTATGCGATCACGTAAATATGTTTTTGATGATGATGAATTGTTTGTCTATGAATAAGTTGTTGTCATTCAGATATACACAGTGAGAGTGTGTGTTTATTTATGCATTTGCAACAGGAGGCAATGTTTCTCCAGCCCCTGACTACAAATTGCAATCACA
The DNA here is from genome assembly GCA_009870185.1 of Pygmarrhopalites habei. NCBI lineage: Eukaryota > Metazoa > Arthropoda > Collembola > Symphypleona > Arrhopalitidae > Pygmarrhopalites > Pygmarrhopalites habei. The sequence goes on from WJFB01001144.1 coordinate 11,661, forward strand.
GTTAGCTAAACTGCTTTAATTGTGCAATTTTCAACGAGTCACACTCTACAACCACAAAGATGTGGCCACCAAATAATGTTTGGCTCAATGGTCTAGGGGTATGATTCCTGCTTCGGGTGCAGGAGGTCCCGGGTTCAAATCCCGGTTGAGCCCGTGTCAATTTTTTGACCTTTTTATCTAAAATATTCATTTTGTCTCTTTCTTGATAATGTAGAGTCGACCATGTTTCAATATTACATCAAAGTTGTCCCGATGACATTCGTCAAGTTGGATGGAACGTCAATATTTACGAATCAGGTACTGAGTTAGTACATACTGAGTGACTCAGTCTGAGTGTGTTTCAAAATGTATTAAGGAGACCATAATAATAATATCAAAATTTAACCAAATTTCCTTTTAGTTTTCGACAACTCGTCATCAGAAGATAGTGAGTGCCATGTCGGGGGAATCTGGGATGCCTGGCGTTTTCTTTTCCTTTGAGATTTCACCCATAATGGTGAAAGTGTCTGAAAAATCCAGGTCTTTTGGGCATTTTGCGACAGGTGTTTGTGCAATCATTGGAGGTGATCTTAAAATTTTATTTAAATGAAATGTCATAGTCATAATTAATTGGTTAATGTGATCGACTATGTATGTATTATTCATTTTTCCAGGGATCTTTACAGTGGCTGGATTGATTGACTCGACAATTTACAAGTCAACAAAAGTACTGAAGAAACTAGAGATTGGAAAAAATGGATAAATTTCTTCTCAGTGAGCAATTTCACACACTCATTGTCATTTTTCGTACTACACTACTGTGAACAGTCAAATACTTCTTCTATTGCACAAGTGAGAAATTTTTATTATATTTATTGATTTTTATAAATCATAAATTATACGGTATACACAGTTCGTACAACTTCTTGTCCCGTCTTTTTTACACTAAATTATACCATACTACAGTTTTTTCTATTTTTCATTAGAATATTCTCCTATTCACTGTGTACTACATATATTTAATGTTGCATAATTTTTGATTTGTCTGTTAAAAAATAATCTCGGAGTGAAACACTACTACTCTGAGAGGAGAGAGAGAAATGCAATTTAATGTGGTATTATGATTGTGATAATATATTTCATAATAATGTTTTATTTTTGTTCTCTTTTCATGAGTTCAAAATGAATAAAGTTTAAAAGAAAAAAAATCATGGGAGACTCTTTTTTCCAAGCATTAATAATACGTTTTCAATTTTATTTAACTTTTCTCGAATTTCATGTAATAGTGTACAATTTGTTCCATCTTGTCTATTTTGTCATAATAATGATTCATTCCACACAGTTAATTTATTTTTGCTTGTTCAGTACTTGTTTTAATAAATGTTTTTTTCGTCTCATGCACTATTACAATAATTCTATTGTTTACACCATCATTTTGTAGCTACTTAATTTATTTTCACAGTTTTTTTGGTAGATATATTATTATAATTTAATTGTATATAGTATTTCATCACCATCATAACTTGTTCAAGTGAATAGAGAGTATAGCTCACACAGTCTTGATTTTTAAATTAAAAAAATTCTCAACGAGCAATTCTCATATAGAAAATCAACTGACCTTGTATTTTAAAGTAAAATTTACTTTATACATCAGTGGTCAAGAAATTTTACTACATTATATTTTAATTTTTTAGGGCTATATTTTACTCTCTCTTTTATCATCTTGAAACATTCCGGAAATAATTTCCTGAATTTTCATCATTATATTCTTCAACAGTATTTCTACTTGTAAACATTTTGCATTCATTTCTGATTTAATCATACTTTTTTATGTAAATAGCAATAAGTCTAAAACAGTCTACTCGTATTGCACTAAATCAGGAGCGCACATTCTCTATCGAGAGAGAAGATTCCTTCACATGTAAGGATAATACGATATCATGTCCTCCTCCTCCTAAACCCTCATTCTAGAAAGCAACCATGGATTACTTAAATGTATCGACAATCAACAACAAACAATTGTTCTCTTTAATGTCTCTATATCTCATTTTATGCTATCACAATGCCATATCTCATCACCGTCTACTAGTGTGTGCTCCTCTCATAGATGACTATGTTCTAATAAATGCATTATTTTCATTTTATAATAATAAAATGCTTATTGCGCATTACTAACAAATTAGTAGTTTCATGGGTTTTTTAACAATCTTGTAAACATCTAACAGATAATTAATAAATTGTGCACCCGTGACTATTGTTTCCAAATTACAATGTAATGATTCAAAATCCACTCCATTTCACAACATGTGGGAAGTTTTACATTTCAATATAAAGCTGGTATCCGTCAAATTATTTGACAATATGTCGTACATACATTATAAATATTGGTATATCAACTCAGCCAAAAACAGCTTTTAAGATACTTCATTAAACTTGTGATCAACGATCAAGTGTACATAGATGCTATGACATACATATATCTACTAGAATGATTTACAGTCAACAAGTTTTGAATGTCTGACAATAATTACATGACACTACTACTACATTGTACGACAACCGACAAAAGTCATCAATAAGGAACAAATAGTTAAGAGACAAGTATAGTTAATAATAATATTCATTAATTAATTATGTTATGTAATGTACTCTTTTGATAATTAGGGTCAAGATCAAAAAGTGTAAACTCTACTTACTCATACAACTCTCTACAGAAATATAATACAATACATATACATATAATATATTAACTGTTTCCGTTACAATACAATATAACATTGAAACATTTCACAAGTGAAAGAATGCATTCGTAATTCGTACAGTAGTCAATTGATATCGTGTGAATTTTAATATAATCAGATGATTTTGGACGTGGAATCCTAAATTGGAGAACGTCTATACGGACGCAATAATATTATTAAAAAAATTTTTTACACTTTGGAATTGAAAAAATCTCTTTCAAATCAAAAACTATAAACTAATAATTTAAAAAAACTAGAATTTAGTATATTTACATATTTTTATAGACCTGTTTTGCATAGATACGATTTTATCATGAAAGATTCAGATTACAAAGTGTCATAGGCCTGACTTGAATTGTATAATAATAATAATATCTTTCACTAAATTAATTACTAAAAGTATAATATTGTATGTTTTATATATCCTAATTTATGGTGCTCCAGGATTATACAATATAGCTAAATATGTGCACACATAAAAGTAGCCGTATACTCCCAAGAAAGTTACATAGGTTTTATTCGATACTTCCTAATTCCTAAAAGAAAGTAACTTACTGAATTTCATTAACTGAAACCGAACAAAAAAAAATTCATCATGTACATATTATATTAATTATGTATTTTTTTTAAAAAAAAACAATGCAGAAGATCAAACTTTAGTTATAATCTTGTGTTCGGTTTGTCTGATTACAAGCATTAAAGAACTACAAGTAAAATCCAAATAAAAATAACTTAGTCTATGTGAGTGTAATACCTACACCCATTCTTTGTACACAATAAACAAATAATCTACTTGCTAGGTTGTTTTCAGACTACTTTTCCTAAATGTCTACTAGACATTTTGTCTAGCAAATGGTATGAAGAGATGCAAAGTCTATATAACTAAATAAATAATGGTAATATTCATTTACAAAAATTATTGAAGACAGTTACAAAATAATAAAAAAATGAATCTTACCAGTAACATATTTAAAGGGTTTTTAAATAATTATTATATTGAAGAGTGCTGCTATGAGCCACTTGGACTGCAAAAGTAGCATCATCCTTCAAAGCGATATTGGGTATTGAAACATAATTGGGTTTCGTAGGGTCAAATTGAGCACGACCAAGTTTCTGTAGGAAACCAATCCGATGTTGTAGTCTTGTTACATTAGTTGCGAGAATCATGGGGGAGCGTAGGATTTGCTCATGAGAAAATTTTACTTTATTATGAATATAGTCAAATGTACTCCACACTATTTCAGTGGCTAAAATTAAAAAAAAATTAATTACCAAAAATTGTCTTATATTTTGTACATATATACAACATAACGTTTCATAAAATTCAAAAGAACAAAATAAAACTTACTTTTCCGGAAAATTCCAGGCCGATCAAGAAGTATCATCTTTATTTCGTTATCTTCAAAGCCTGCACGTTCTTTCAGAGTAAATGCTACATTCTTGACATCTTGCATGCTATGTGTAATGAGCCTTGGGTTAACGGTAGCCACCCGTCGAACTTCAGTACCCTTCAACCCGAAGAACTCTTGGAAGAAACCTAAGCACTTGTCAATTTCCTTTGTTCTATAAAAATAAATCATTAATACAACAAGAAATTAATAACAACCTTCAACATTTGTCAGTACAGAATTCCCAGTCATTTTCCCCATAAATGTGTAATAATTCAACTCACGTGAACATCAACCACTGTCGATTGATTGTAACAATTCTCCCAATACTATCTTCATCAAAATTTTTGGAACGTAAGTACGCAATGCGCTTCTCTAGATTCTCCACTTGTTCTTTTAATATAAGTGGGTTAGCTGTCAAATAAGCACCCAGGTGGGCTGGATCTACCCCGTGGTCCACGAGGAACCTATTAAAAAATCGCAATCTTTAAAATTTGTAATTTTCTCTGGAATAATGTCATCTTGATCATTTTCAATCAATAAGGTTTGTTAGCTGAATTAAAAAAAAAAAATTAACTGTTAATTTAAAGAAAAAAACTTACCGTACGTAGGGTGCAATGTCTTTATCAAAATCCAATTTCAATATAAATTCAGCGATTTGGGGTTTTGTTTCCCACTTATAAAGTTTCACGTCCAAATGAACTAATTTTTTAATGACATCCGAGTCATTAGCAAAGGGGGCAAAAGAGTAAGAAGGCCGAGTTGCGGGTGCGATATCCCATATCTCTTGCCTTTCCAACAAATCTTCATCATAATCTTCAAGGTCAGCATCATCACGATCAGACGTCAAAGTTCTGAGAGCAACAAGATTACTTTCGCTGGATTCACTCTTGTTGTCATTTGCATCAGGTGCTGTAGAAACTGACCGACTTTTCAATGGTAAGAGCTGCTGTAGATGAGTGTGGCTCTGAAGAAAAAGAAAGGTGGAGGAAGAAGATGACCAAGAAGAGAAGTAATGAGCTTTTAAGTTGGATGTTTTTCCATGTTGGCAGTTGGTGCGGTAGTTGAGCTTTGAACACAATAATGATGATGAGGCTATGGTGGAAGAATTCTTCGTTCGAAAGAAATCATAACTATGAAATAGTCTTCGATGAAATTGAAAACAATTTTCCTTGATAGCCCAAACGTTTTTGGCGCAACTAATAATAAAAGTTAAGATTTATACAATTTTTAGAGACAAATTTTCTACAGAAAACAAAGGATTTCATAATACATTATAAATAATCTTGTCAAATACTTACTGTATAGCACTATAAGTCGACATGGTGAAGAACTCGCGCAAATTTTTCGTGCAAATCCAAAAACACGTGTGGATTTGAAGTTAATAATGGCAAACTTCGGGCACCAGCTCCGGTTGAATGACTGAAATTTTAAATAATACTCTCTCTCATGAATATGTTAATTACAAATACTTTACGGAAAAACAAATGACAAAAAATATTCGTCTACTCACTTTCTTGTAAATACTTTAGGACCTCCACGGCTTCCTGCTCCTGGTACTGTAGCCGAAGATGATGGACCCCCAGTTGATAGCGAACCGTCTAAAAGTGTGCTAAGCCTATGAATGTATAATGTATTATTGAGAAGAGGATGACAATACTAAAGCCTAACCTACATAAATGGAATTATTGATTTTTTCAAATATGGATTTTTCATTTTATAGGAAAAGAGATATAAAGACCTTGTACCTTATAGCTCTTTGGGGTGAAACAGATTGTTCTTTAAAATAAACCTACACAATAAAAGTATTCATACAAAGTTCAGTTTAAAAAGCAAAAAATTCTATGTATTCATTTTTAAAAAAAATTGTAATCAAAGTACCTTTTCACATTCAGTTTGCAAGCTCTTTGCAAATTTGTAAAATTCTTCAGTTATGTATTCGTAGCTATATTATAGAGAAAAAACATAATAAAAAAATGATCATGATTACCTAATATACTTACAAAAATTCATTTGATTGATGATAGTCATAATTCACTTACTAAGGAACTAGTGATGGATAATAATTATTTCCTGTTCCCTTAAAATCACCATCCGAGTAATATTCTTCCCTGATTGAGCGTACTCCAGTAGGATTACTAGCACCCCTATGTAAATGACTTCGACTGGTACTAGCTGATGAGCTTGCACCCCTAGATTTTTCTCCTGTTTGATTTTTTTCCCCACAACAATTTGTAGCTTGGGATTCCGGTAAAAAGGTAAAGATAAGACAGTAGCGCCGATGAAATCCTCTAGCTTGCGAGTCTTTAAGAGAATAAAAATGAATAATTTATATTTACAGCCTTATTTTGACAAAACTGTGGCAGTAGGATCAATCAAGTATAAAATGTGATGATTAATACCTTTGAGACTGAAAGCTGTCATGGTCATTTTTAAATTTGGATTGGAAGGGAAGAAATAAATTAGCAATAATAAATAAATAATATTAATAATAATTTCACAAAATTATGATTGAATATAATTATTTACCGGTTCCAATAACCCATATATCCGACGAAGTGAAGGCGACAGAATTACTCGGACTCAGTTCACACGATAATGTTCGGGCGATGCACGTATGTAGATGGGATAAATGTGAGTGATCGTAACTAATTACACAAATATTAATGTTCACAGTATAAAGCATATGTAAATTCAAATGATCTAAAATGAGTAAATATATGAGTCCTTACTTCGAATGACTGCAATGGAAAAACAAGAACGATAAAACACAATTAGAAAAGATGAGGACATTTAACATCTAATTAATACGATGAAAATGTAAAATGAATAAAAACAAAGTCAAAGAACTATTATACATTCACCTGCAGTAATGACGGGTTGCTCCTGACGGATTTGTTGTTGTATTTGCTGTAGCTGGACTTGGGTTGCCTATAAATCAATAACATGGACAGGTATTATTATTAACATCATTTGTACAATATAATACATATATTTATGTGTCGATGATGAATCAATCTATCGAAATCAAGAATCAACATTTGCCAACTTGCCTCGGATTCCGTCATCAATAACAATTTGTGACGAAGTCCGCCTTCTGCTAGATGAGGATGTCAGCGGCCGTACACTTTGACCTGAAGAACTCGAAGACAGATTCCCTCCAACTGTATCACTCCCAATTTTATCTATGTCAGCAGGAGAGTCTGACGGTGTCTGTGTAGGTGTACTATGAACCGTTTCTAGACAAAACAAAGAAAATGGCATAAGTAATGATCTACTAATTATACCTACCAAAATTCATGTAAACTTACGAACGGTAGAAATGTAGCCCTCAAGAAGTGGTGCCTTACAGCCTGATTTTGGAAAAAATATTCATCATGAACTTAAAATTGAAAGTTTTAACATAGTCACAATGTAAACATTTTGATAGAGTATGCAAGTACCTGAGCAAAATTTTAATTCTGGACACTGACTCACAAATTGTGGCTCATTTATATTTCTGAAATGTAATACAAATTCAAAGATATTAGAATGGGAAATAAGGTAAAAATTAGAGTTAAAAATGTTTTTGTAATTTGTAGAAATGTTGTTGACCAAAACTTTTCTGACCTTATGGTATAAAATACGAGACGAGGACCATGAAGTTCACAAAAATGGCCTAAACTGACGACTGAACTCATTGACGACTCAAATTGTGACCAATTTGACCCGAATTTGACACTTGACAGAATTTCGTGATGTCAAATTTGTCTGGTCTTGCCCACACATGTCAGTGATGTATGGTCCTGTTTTTACAAAAAAACACCGATTTTGTGTCACAAACACTGATTCACATCATATTTAGCATAAAAAGATATGCAATCTTTGAGGAAATTTTGTTGATTTTTCTCAAAATTTGTCTAATTTTTTACAAAATCAAACACTTCCCCCTTTTGCGATAGAGAGATTAACTCTTTTGAACACACTGGGTTTGGTTTACTTACACTGACAGTCTAGAAATCCAGGGAGTACGGGATAGTTCCGCTGATACCCGTATCATACGGGCCGTATGCGGGAGTCGGTTTGAAATTCCACAATTTGGTACAGGATTCAACAAGCTCAATTTAATGCAGAGATACAAGTCTATTTGTGAATAATTACTCTCCACCATTAGCACTTAGGTAAATAAGGTAAGAATAAAAATTATTGTCTTTTTCAACTTTTCTTTGAGCTTCTAAGAGTCAATTTTTTTGCGAGAGCAAATATATTCTGGCTTATCCTGTTAAAATCATGAATACAAAAAAATTATATATATATATTATAGCATTGGCTTAAAATATTGGGGAGTTTTTAGATTATAAAATTTGGTTCATTGGGATTTGGGATGGTTTGCAAAGGGAAATGTTTTCAAAGGGCTTCAAAACTGTTTGTGGCCGTCGATTTCGCGTGTCTGTTGGTGAAGGTTCCACTGTTCAGGGCAAGGGACAAATCTTCACTCAGTTCAAACCACTTTCAACTTTAACTGTCCGACCACTTGGAGTCTCATCCTCTTCTCGTGTAATTAATATTTCATTTCTATTGTTGTTGAGTGTTTATCACTTTCCAAATGACCTCTTGTTGTGGGCTGCCTTCATTAGTTGTTATTTTGTGTAGTTGACTCACAATTTCTGAATGTCATTAGGTATCTTCCGAATACACTTAATAATATGGGAATGTTAAAGTGTGTCTTACTTCCAAACTGCTCGAGCCGGCTATTACCTAATTTATGATTTAACATTAATTTCAAATGGTACTTTTGCTTTCTTTTTTAGCTTCTACTCTGTTTGTCCTTGTTGAAAATACACTAATTTATTCCAACCACATTTGATTTGCTTTAAATATATCTCCTTTGAGAGTAAGATCTTTGCATAAACAGTTGTTTTTGTACTTTGTTTGCATTCTGTGTGATTCTCTCTCACATGATATGATGAAGATGATCACGAGGATAGTTTGGTGTGTCGTAAAAAATGAAACACCATTGGTCCATGAGATTTAATCACCTCCTAAACTGTAGGTACTTGACAATACTTCATTGTGAATGTTAATATTATTTAAATTGTTAAATATGAAGCTTTGTCTACATACTTAGCACCAACGTCAGCACCCTGGAAATCGCATGGATATCATATTATTCAGTGATTGCACTACTTGTTTAGCCAGTGCCTTTCCTTTTAAAGTAACATAGTGCCTAAATATTGTGCACGTCTTCCATTATGTAACAATTAACAATATAACTTATATGAAACCGTGAAACGTTATGTGATTTTGAGGCGCAGATTAACACCCATTTGTTTTACCATTTTTGTTATTGTCATTCATAAATTCATAATTGATGTGTTCAGACACTATCCCCTTTTGATGATATATTTATGAATTTCAATCTTGTTCCTCTTACAGATTAACGATTTACAATTCGTTCAAAGATGCTGGTCATCCAAAAGTAGTACAAGTAAACAAGCAAAGGAATTTCAACTAGCAGCATCACAGCCAGACGGAACGGTCGGCACTGTCAGGTACGCAAACCAGACCATTCTTGATTTCATAAAGAGGGTGAGAGTGTGTGTGACTTAAAGTTAAACCATATTTGAAAGAACTTTGCATTTTTGGTAGTCATGTAAGTATATGATATGCTAAATTAGAAAGAGTCTCGAGACAAATTTCTCAGTAATCCCAAGTCATTTCACTTTTTCTATCCAACAATGTTTGTACTCCTGCTCAGTGTCTCAAAGAAATAGTGCATACGTTCAGTCGGGGATATTACGATTAAGTTTGAAATTGGGTCCCATTACTACCACAAAGTTCATTAATACCTATACATAGCACTGATTTGATCCGTTGCCCAAATTGTTATACCAACAAAATGCCACATAGTAAAAGAGAAGATTCCGATGGACTGACTCATCAACATCATGTTGGTAGGGAGGAAGACTCAGTGAAAGCACCACCAAGAAATAAAGGGAAGAGAAGTGTCAATCAAAATAACGAGAAAAAATTGGCAGAAGATAATCCATCATTCGACCATGATATTCATTCATCCCTTGCCAACAAATCTTGTGAAAATGATGGCCAAGTAGAATATAATGTAAAGTATAATGGTTCCTCAACACCAACGAACGGCAGTAGTAGCCGAAATTCTAGCCTTTTGTCATCACACTCGTCAAACACAATAAAAATGGACGAGGATACTACTACTACTATTCTGTCCACAGGAAATGTGACTAATAGTGAACCGGAGGATAGTAGTAATGAAGGGACAGAACGACGAGTAAGATATTCAGATTTGGAAGAAGGAGGGAATGACTTGACACCGATAAATAATTTAGAGGAAAAAGCGGATGCTCCTCCACTTTCACCTATACTGAAAAAGAAAAATCGAAGTGCATCTATAGCCTGGGTAGATTTCCTTACTGAGGACGGAGTGGGGAATAATGACAATAACAATGATGACAAAAGTAGCTGTTGTAGTGGAGATGTCGGACGGCCTGGAAAACTTTTTCGAAATAGAAAATCTTGGTTTGAGCATCACACATCCGACCTAGAGGAGACAGACGATGATGGTGATGAGGAAGGAGGACAAAGTTCAGAAAGTGGACGTTCATCCAGAAGAAAAAATAAAGATGGGCCAACCAATTTAAATTTTCGACGACGAATCAGTTTACTTCATGCCAATCATTGTCGACGATATAGTACTCAAGTCCCAGATAACAAACCGTGAGTTTTGTGTGCCAGGAAATTTGTTTCCAGGTTTTTGGTTAGGGATACAAGCTAGGATTTGTTGGGAGTGCCTACACAAACATATCTTCTTAAAAAGCTTTACTTCATTAGTTATTTCATGTGGTTCTTTCATTGTTAGGAAAAAATACAATAATATTGACTCTCCTTGTCTTTTTTAGTCACCGAAATGTGGATGATCTTATATTTGACATGTTTCAAGACAAAGATGAGGAAGTTGTCCTCGTTGGAAAATTTTTATCCGTAAGTATTTAATTACATATGATTAATGTCCAGGACTTTATATATAAAAATGTTTTTTTCGTAGGCACTGGAGAAAACTGGATTGAGACCAACTGATCAACGGTTGAAGGAACTATATGAAAATCTACGTTTGGAGCACAAGGTACATATACTTGACCTACACATTGGGTGTTTTTATGTAATAGGACTGTTTTGTTCCATTGACTTATACCTAAACCGTTTTAGGCCCAGGAAACTGCATCTCCCACACGGAATGTGGGGTCAACTGAAACTTTAAAATTAGACCGAGAAACTTTTAAAAGAATAATAACTCCAAATATTGTGCTCATCTCAAGAGCTTTTCGACAGCAGGTAAGTTACAACAAGCTATAATAATAAAAGTTGATTTCTACAATTTCAAGTTTATGCTAATAATATTACTCTTGGTTTACAGTTTGTGATTCCTGAATTTCAAACATTTTGTGGTCAGATTGAAGAATTATATTATAAGTGCAAGGACGTGAAAGGAGGCAAAGTAAGGCAAAGCTTTTTATAGCTGAAAATAACGAAACATTATTTCCTTTTTTTCTCTACTGTACAACACACTACACAATTAAATACAAAATTTACTTTGCAATACCTAACATACTCACGTTCTTTTAATCCAAGGTTGCGTCTTACATTCCTCAGCTGGCCCGAGTAGATCCAAATTATTGGGGTACATCATCTAGATAAATCGACACGTAATAATTTGATAGTTTTTGTTAACTTTATGCAAATTTTACTCATTTGATTCATTTTCCAATAGGGGTTTCTATTTGCACAATTGACGGACAACGATTCTCAGTTGGTGATACAACTGTTCCATTCACGTAATTTTTGTTATACAAAAAGAGATTTATACAAGTAATATCATTTGCTTTTTATTTACATTTCTTTTTTAAAATATGTATATATTTCAAATTTCAGGTTGCAATCCTGCAGGTAACAAAGTTGAACCCCTGCGGTATGTATCACCAAAAGCAATACATAAATAATAAATATATAATTTTTAACATGTCTAGTAAACCGTTAACTTACGCTATCGCTTTGAATGAGCTGGGCCAGGAAACGGTTCACCAATATGTTGGGCAAGAGCCGTCAGGTCGTATGTTCAACGAGTTGGTTTTGGATTACAATAGTGAGTTGAAGCATTTATGAAATTTGTGACCTCTGTTACAAAATTAATACCTAAGACTAACAATTACAAGAGTCAATTTTCTTTAAAAAGAAAAACCTCACAATCCTATGGTGAATGCCGGTGCCATCATTGTGTGCTCCCTTCTGAAGACGATGGTTCGTCCTGAGATGACCCTTGCAGAGAAGTTTGATTATACACATCATTATTTCAAGGTATTTTATACCTCACATACTTTTCGTACTTCTACATAAATTTTATGTATTTCCTCCCTCTGCAAGTTTTATTCCTGCACTTCAATATAATTTGGATCACTTGTTTTTTCTATGTAAATATGTAGAGACTTTGCGGTGGTGAATACAATGGATTTAATAATGCTGTGTTCCTGTCTGAGCGTGAAGGTAAAAGCGAGACTCACGAAATAAACGAACCTAAATGTGTTTCATAGCAATATAATTTTTTAAAAGTAAAAAGTTCTGCTTATGTTCCCACTCCTAATGTGACTCTATTTTCTATTTGTCTCTTAACGCTGAGCAGCTGCCGATAGAAATTATGCTCTAGGATTTTACATGAGGGAAAACAAATGTTTCCCTGAAGGAACAAACTTGAAAGAATGTATGGACTACTATTTCCAGGTTAGTTTTATACCTTGACTGACCTTGTAGTTTGGATGTACATGTTATAATAATTAATTATTGTACTCTGGAAATGGAAGCTTAAATTTTTAATAATTATGAAATATTTCTAGTGTTGTTCTATGGAGACAACCTGTGAATCTACGGCAGTAATGGCAGCAACTTTAGCAAATGGTGGAATTTGTCCTACGACATCAGAGAAAGTTCTCAAATCCGAATCAGTTCGTGACGTTCTATCTTTAATGCATTCTTGCGGGATGTACGACTATTCTGGACAATTTGCATTCAAAGTGGGTCTTCCAGCGAAATCTGGGGTTTGTGGTGCAATTATTTTGGTCGTTCCAAATGTCCTTGGAATGGCAGTCTGGAGTCCTCCTCTTGATGCTCTTGGTAATACTGTAAGAGGAGTTGCATTGTGTCAGGTTTGTTTTCCCCTTTCTTCTCATTTGGATTTTATTCTTTTAGGTGTTTTAAAAATAGGTAGAATTAATAAATGAAATTTTTTGTACTCAAACAGGAAATCGTAGAAATGTTCAACTTTCATAAATACGACAATTTACGTCATGCATCGAACAAGATTGACCCCAGACGACATCGTCACGAAACGAAAGGACTCAACATCGTTAATTTACTCTTTTCTGCGGCCTCAGGAGATGTGACGGTAACCCTTTATACATTTTAAGAGAACAAATGGACTTATGTCCATTCATGAGTTTCACACCCAATTAAATATTTGCTCCTCTTATTCACTGCTTTCATAATTCTCCTTTATGAACAGTCTATGCGTAGACACCATTTATCAGGCATGGATATGACTTCGTCAGATTACGACGGTCGTACGGTACAGTGTTCTATTCTTTCGTATTTAGAATTTACGCAATCACATAATTATGCTCCAAATTAGCACTGCATTACAAAGTAAAGCTGTAGACTACAGCATGTAGTGTAGTCAAGCTCATATATGTCAAGTTACTGAATTGACATGATCTGTACTATTTAATTAGGCCTTACACTTGGCTGCGGCTGAGGGACACATAGAATGCGTGGAGTATTTGTTACGCCTCTGTCACGTATCTCACAATCCAATGGACAGGTGAGTGGAGTACAAGCTTTTCATTCACTGTTCATTTACCTGTTAATTTGTGAGTCGTTAAGTATTTATTGTTGTTTTTCTTAAATTTTTAGATGGGGCCATTTACCAATAGACGATGCTGAAAGATTTGGTCACGGTGATGTTGTTCAATTCTTAACAAAGTGGGCTGAAAAGGATGGCTGAGACACACCAAATCAAAATTTTCTAGTCAGATTATGTAAGAGAATCAATAAGTTACTGTCGTGATCATCTTACGCCAAATTGTAGCGAGTACCCCCAATGAGTGTGTAGTAAGTACTTCTCTCGTAGCAATATATTCATCCCCGTGGTTTGGAAATGTGTCCAACGAAATACAGTAGTAGATTCAGTCCTTATAAGGTCCCTTAGCAAACTAGAGTACCTACTCGAAAAACTTTGAGTTTGAGTAGAGAGTGCAGTAATAATTATTATATGGAAACAATTTTTGTCAATTACTAAATCCAAATATGGATAAAGAGAGTCCTCACAATGTTTTTATTTTAAAAATGATTACTGAGGAATCATAAGAGTAGGTTGCCAATATAAATATTTTTACTTACAACGGTTGTGATGAGTAAATATACAGTACGTCATTAAATCTCACTACAAAGAGTCTAATACAGATAAAAAGCTATTATAATGTCTAAGTGAATTTTTCATGAGTCCTTTTTCGTGAGTAATAAGTATTATTGTATGCATTTTACAATTTTTCCCCAATTCCTAATATAATTACTAAGGCGAGTTTTCCTATGTAAATCGATTTTGTACATAAGTAGTAATTTTATTTTTAGTCAATAATGTAATAATTATATTAAAATGATCAACACGAAATATCTTTTCTGGTCGCAAGGAAGTCTTCTAGTCTACCCCGAAAGGACATATATTGTATGTACATATTGTGTATGAGGATTGAGTCATGGCATTGTATTTGATCTTACCACTACTATGTACGGTGAATCTAGGATGTGTATTATGTATAGATTTAATAAATATTACGGAGAGTATTAATATATAAGATAATTATATTATATATTATAAGTGAATTTATCTTGTTGAACCTTTAACAATAAGATGCCCAATATGTGAATCTCCATTTTGTTGTGTAGAAATTTGTAACACAGGCAGTATAAACATATATGCTGTCATTAAGATGTAGTCATTATTATTGTTGTTCCTTCTTGTTGTTGCTGTTCTTAAGTGTTAACAATCAAAATAATGATGATGAAATTCTTGTTGAAGGGGGGAGAGTCATCTTGACGATGACTATACCTACTGACGATAATGACTTTGACAATAATAAATGTTCTAAACTTATACACCTACTTATGTACCATTGTCTTTTCTTCTTCTTGAATATTTTTCATGGTAGTTAGACAGACGTATCAAAGCTTGTCTAATGAATAATTCTTCATGAAAAACGATTGAACAATTTTTAGTTGGTTCTGTTGATGCGAGAAAGAATGTTTAAAAATTAATGTTTGGGGAAAACGGAACTTGCAAAATAAGTACATAATATGACGGAATTTGAAGTTGATCCAGGGAGGCTATGGATTGAGATTCGTGAGTGGGAAGCCAAACAATGACAAGCATGTCAAGTCAAAGGGAGAGGGACACACACAATAAAGAGGGACAATTGAGCCGAGACAATTCTGTGTTCCCCCGCTCTTCTTTGTGTAACTGTATAACAACAAAACTAGAGCTAAACAACAACACACACTGACTGGGAGTATAATATTATAGACCTCTCTCTTCAGTCTCCATGAGTAGACAGTTAAAAAGCTGTGTGTGTGTGTGTGTGTGTGTGTAGGAAATTGCTTCTTTTCTTCTTCCAAGTTCTGTACATGTCATATCCACACACACAGTCGCGCGTCCCCACCCACAACAATACACGTCAAAAATGTCCTCATCATAATTCCAGTTTTCCACCAAATAATATTCAATGTGAGAATGCACCTTCCTCCAATTCATATCCAGTCCCAATTGCATATGAATTCTCGTAAAAAATGAAAAAAATAGACATGTGTCCACTTTTACTTGATTTTCCTTTTGAAGTCTTTCTTTGTCCGTCAAATGTCCCGTTTGCTCTCTCTCTCTTCATTTTTATATTCTATTTTATACTCTAACTTCCCTTCCTTTTTTGACACCTTCAAATCATGCTACTTTATTCTACTTTAACATTCACAAAGGTCCTCCTCTCTTGACTTTGACTGTGTGTGTTAGTAGCCTGTTCCCTACAATGTGTGTGTGTGTGTGAAATGATGGGATATTTATAAAAGTAAGTTCCCCTTTGGACGAATTAGAAAACTGGAATTTAAATTGATAAACTGGAGTTCCTTTATGTGTACAAAAAGAGAACAAGGGACATGACTGCATAAAGGATGAGATTGTAGTAGGGGGCGAGGAGGGTGTCAGAATTTTTCTTCTTCTTCTTCTTTACAGATGATAAAGAGTACTGAAAGGGAAGACCCCTTTATGGATTATGAGTGTAAAACGGTGATTTTAGTTTTGGACTTATTTTTACCTGAAAAATGTACAGCCTGGATTTGTTTGGATACATTTATGACATGTTACACTGCAACGAGGTCAACACTCTACCCTTTTTTGAGTCCCTTCATTTTAACCCTTTTTCTACACTTATATTTTACTTTCTTTAACTTTTCTAACACACACACACATTGTGATGCACTTAAGAAGGCTTTCTGAAGGAATAATATATTATAAACTTTGGAGCAGTTCACAAGGGATGAGGATATAAAAGAACCTCCAGACTAGTCCAGACTGTACTATATTAGAAAATAATTTCAGGTACATTTTACTGTTACTACTCATACACATTCCCAATTGCATTTTACCATTGTAGTATTTAAAGTGAGTGCGTAAAAATGTGTGTGTGTGTGTATGTAAAAATATAGGTAAAATGTATTATATTTAGGTGTCCATTTTCACAAAACCTTTGTAATACATCAAACAATTTCTGTTTGACATTCTCTATTGCTTATTTATGCATTATCTGTCTGCCTCTCAAATTGTAGTACGGTACTCCTACACACACGTATAATAAGTAACCTTTCAAATATGTGTCGAAGAAGGGAAAAAACGGTCATATTAATTATTATTCAAGTTTCAACTATAGCCACTTGTTGGTACACGTTCAAGAACCCTTTCTCCAACTGTTCTTTTCTCTTCTCTCTGAAAAAAGTATTTCCGTTACAAGTCTTACTGAAATTTTCGAACAAAATTCACTCGTAGTGTTTAGGCTCGGTCACCAACGTTATGAATTGACCAATGTGGTGTAATACAGTAATACATAAAACAGTAGCACATGAAATATTTTTTTATATGCACACCTCACCCAGTCTACAAATTCATTTTTTCCGATCTTGTGCAAAAAATTGTAGCATTCTAGGAAAGGTGGACATGTCCAGTTTTTCCCCTCTCTCCCATTTACTGAGGCTCAATTGAATGAAAAGCTTTTACACACTGACAAATATGTTAGTACCTACCACGACAAAAGATAGCCTCAAACATCCTCTGAATCAAGTTCTCAATTTTGTGGAGTATAAAAATCCAGAAAAAAATTTACCTTTTTTTACATTGTGTACTGGGGCTCGTGACTCTTTCTGAGTAATAGTCATTTTTTCTCTCACATTTGAATTTGTGGATATAGGAAACTTTGTCTATTGAAAATTGAAAATTATTATAAGATCAACACATAAAAACCATCCTGTTTATCCTGTTTTTTCATATATAATATATCTTCCTTCCCTCTATAATTTTTACTCTCTCGTAACACATCCCAAAAGTTAAACACCTACCTAGTCCCATCTCATCTGGACAGAGCTCTCTCGTATAAATTGTGAGCACGAGTCCAAAGAATTCAATAGCATTAAAATACCCTCGTGAGTGCAGACCCCGTAGATTTGATCCAACGGATTTCTAGTCTCTCTTACTACTACTACTATAGAGTACTTACATGCTACTACTTGATTCATTCATTCATGTGTTATATAAGAGAGTGAGTGTGTGTGTGTGTGTGGAGACGCAAGTTCTTTCTCTCTATTTACGTTTACACAATACACAGTGGTGGATGATATTGGAGAATTGCCTTATGTACGTAATATCCTGTACCCGTGTGTCCCTATTTTGTTCTTTTTCTCCTTACGTCCATAAAATATATCACTGACTTGTCTCTCTCTCTCTCTCTCTTCTTGTACACCAGGAAACTCCAAGTGATTTTATCATTCATATAATGAATAGCTCGAGCTTGGCACACGCAACTGTGTGTGTGTCGTCTCATTTTTTCCCTTGATACTTCATACAACTGTTTCCTACACATCCCCCTTTTCCTTTATTATCATTTTTTGTGCTGTCCTTTAGTCCTTCTTCAAACCCTAAAGTATCCACCAATTGCGTTCACCTTTTAGTATTTGTTATCCAACAATTTTGTGTGCGTGTGTGTGTGTGGAAAAGTTTACAATAGGGATAAAAAAGGCTATGTTGAAGAAGATGTAGGGTAAAAATGATGAAAAAATGGATATTTATAGGTAAAATTGTGAGGACAAATCCTGTTGAAGAAGGGAGGAAGAGGAGGGGAGAGATTAGAAGGGGATGGAAAGAGAGAGAGAGAGTAGTGGTGACGGCTTTAGTAGTGTAAAAAACGGGATAAAAAAAGAAGAGAACGTTCATCTCCATTTTTTATGTGGAGAAGGGAGAAAAGGAGAGGTTGAGCTTTTTTAGTCCCCACGGACGAATCAAGGGAAGGATGGCTTTTTACGATCTTTTTTACTTGCAAGTACAACGCCTTCCTCTTCCAACACATTTTATTACCCACCTAAAAATAATCTCATTGGCTCTCATCTACCCGCATCCTTTTTTCTGTACATACTACAAATATCACTTTTTTAACTATCAATAGCCCATTCTATTTTCTCTCTCTCTCTAAAATCATCTTCCAGTCTATCCCTTTTCAATCCATTTTCTTGTCTCTTTTCAAATGATTATTCTTTTCACAGTGAATCATCAGTGATGATTTAACAGTAAGAATCTTTTTCCTAGTCTTTATTCATATCATAATTCCTAGCCACAAAGTTTGTGTGCGTGAGAGAGAAACCAGTCTCAAAAGGTGACTTCTTCTCGAAAAAAGGGAATGTGAACCAAAATTTTGATTTTATGGATTGACATTGACATTTTGTGTCAATCGAATTCACTCCCACTTGTTCTCTCTTGTCTTGGCCAAAAAAGGACAATAGAATTTTGTTATGAAGTGAAGGTGGTTGTTTTCACACACACTCTCTCTCCTCAGTTCATTCAAACTTTCATTTTTCTTTTGCAAACCGCAGACAGGAGCAGGGAGGAATTGGAGTGCAATTATTTCTATTCTAGTCCATACCTGTCTCCCTTCCCTCTCTCTCTGTCATGTTACATAATAAGGAGAGAGACTCATTTCTGGCCTTTACATCGCACTACAATGGAAGATGTTGTGTTGTGTGAAAGAATAAAATGGATGGAGGAGGAGGAGAGGGGAATTTTAGAATCCTTCCAAGAGTCACTTGTCTCTTACATTTTTCAGTCCACACACACAACATAATGCTTGATGTAG
This sequence comes from Pygmarrhopalites habei, assembly GCA_009870185.1. Lineage (NCBI taxonomy): Eukaryota > Metazoa > Arthropoda > Collembola > Symphypleona > Arrhopalitidae > Pygmarrhopalites > Pygmarrhopalites habei. The sequence continues at coordinate 31,263 of WJFB01001144.1, forward strand.
GTAAGGAGGGGAGTACTGACAAGGAGAAAAACAACAAGTACTACTCCTACTACTACACATTCTGTAATACATAGTGTTGTACACATACACACACTCGGGGTGATTCACTCTCTCTCTCTCGAAATCCATGAAAAGAAATGGGAATATCGGGATAGGAAAAAGGGAAAAAAATAGTAACTTAAGTATTGTCCCCCATGTAATTTAGAAGAACAGTGGAAAGGCTGAATCTCATTTCATTTCTCCGAATTTCTGTTTTCGTCCACGTACCATCCACATCCGAAACAGTACAATATAGAGGAGTACGGGGCGGGTAGTTTTACAATTGTACGTACACACTACCGTCCCTGTATCCAATATTATGTGGACAGGGTAGGAAAAAAATTGGCTGTGTTCTGGTTGGATAAAAAAAGTGACAAGATATACACACACGACACACATATATATATATATAGAGGGAGGGAGGGAGAGAGCTGGAATCTTCAACCCCCTGTGCCTGGTTCGCATGGAACAGTATAATACTTTTCAGGTTGTCGAAACGGATCCGGCTTTTTCCAGAAAAATATTAGAGCGGGGGAAAGAAGTACAGGGATGATTCTCCTAAAAATGGTCATCTCTCCTCTTTTCTCTCTCTCTCTATCTAGTATATACTTTTGGAATACACACTCAAATTGAACGGCAGCTCAGCATCCCACACACCCATCCTTTTCTACGTACACTCTTGTACAGTTGTACATACATGGGGGATGAATTTCTCCATACATTACATAGTCTGTGTACAAAATCCACTATACAGTATACACAACAGTGTTCCTACAACACAATACACAGTAGTTCAGAAGTCCCCCTCTTCCCATCATCAATTCCATTGTACTCTGCATTATAATTGAGATGGTGAGTGTGTAGGGAGAAAGTGTAGACATACTAGCATTATAACCCACCATTTCACATCCTTTTCACAGACAAAAAATAACAGAACCAAATGTCAAAGAAGAGGTATTCCCTACTGGAGACTGTAGGCAAATTATTTCATCTGCATCTGATAATCTAATATATGATACAATCTGCGATAGACGATAGACACTGAATGTGTAATATAGAAATGACGGAGAAGATATTTGCATTTAATATGTACACATTTTATGCAGAGCAGCCATCATCGTGTGTAGTAGTAGTGGGGGTTGGGTTTTTTATGGGATCTCATGGTAAAATGAGAGGAAAAAATAATAAGGGAAAGAGAGGGTGGAAATGAAATATTATGATAATAAAAAGGCAGAACAAGGGGAAAATATAATGCGAAATCAATATCATCTCCCTCCATCCGACTACATGGAATAGTCCTTCCATGGACAACTAACACGCTAGACTCCAGTTTTTTTGTGGGGGAAGGGTTCCCCAGTCACCCAAGGACTATTTTGACATTTTTTACCTTTTTTTCAAAAGTAGTAGAAAATTATGCTAGATATGTTTTTACAATTATGAAGAGAGCAGAGTGTAAACTAAGGAGAAACACTCACAAGAGAAATGTATACAGGTAATAGTTTAAGTGTCCTTCCGGTCAACAAGAGACCAACAAAGAAACAAAAAGAATGAGAAAAATAGTTTCAAGTTGAAACTTTCAACTAGACATACAGAGGAAATTGGAGAAAAAAAGGGAATAGGTAATTGAAAATTGTCCTCTGCCGTCTCATCACTTCTCAAGTTACATAACCCCGTCTCGTTGTCCATTACAGTAATAAGTGACAATGCATTGTCAACTTATTATTTCTCTCTGTCTCTTTCATTCCCATCAGAACAAGAGGAGGAGGAGGAAGAGTAACAATTGATACATTTAGATGAGTCTGCCATGGTCATTGTTGGTTTGCCCAAAATCCAAAAACACTCTCTCTACACACACACGCTCAATAGGACAGACTTGATGTTTTATATGGGAAGAAACAAGAGGAAAGAAGAGTTTCATATTCCACATGATCACATGCCCATTCTGTCAATATTCATAAAGGCACATCGTAAAAGACTATGGAATGTGTGTCTATCTATCTGTGTGAATGAGTCACTTCCAAACATTTGACTATGTATTTTAGGAGGAGGAGGAATGATAGAGAGAAAATCTCGGATTTATTTTTATTGCTTTCATACGAAAGGAGGGGAGAGGGGAAGAGGGAGAGAGACAATGGAGGACCGCCTTAATTTTAATACTGATTTTATTACTGGAGGGTTTAAATAAAAGATGGAGGACTAACACTTGGGGTCAGGAATAAATATTGTAATTGATATGATTGAGTTTGGACAGATCCAACAGCTCTTCACTCTACTACGCACACACACGTACACGTTGACGTCAAAATACATGGAGTGTACCTATTTACGTGTGTGTGTGGATCGTGGTTAATCGTAGAGGAGTTAAAAGAGAGGGGATAGTGAAAATGATTATTGCGATGAGGGTTCATGAGCCATGGAGAATAAAATGAAGGAGGAGAGAGAGAAAGGAAGCCATTCAATGTGATGGGAAAATGTGTGGAGTATATTATATTTTTATTTATGGATTTCATATTTTATAGACTGGAGAGAGAAGAACGTTAAAGGACGGATCACAAATAATTATTACAACTCCTCTTCTTTGTCCCTGCATAAATTATTATCCCTCCTCATCCCAACAACAACAACAACAGCAGTCATAGTTTCCAGCAGTCATCATCACAAAAGCCTCTCCATATTGTTTCACATGGGATTCACAAAATCTCGTTTTTTGTCTTTGTTCAAATGAGAATGGGGATTTGTGTGTGGTCAATTAAGACACAGTTATTATTACAGTTCATAGTTAATAGTTTGAAGAGGATTTATTATTTTAAATCATAATATATTGTTCATTTCACTATATTATCTTCTGGGATATACAGCAGATACGCTTTGTAATGGAAAGTATGTAAAGTACAGAGGAGCTTAAGTTGCAAAAGTCGTTGAGAGCATTAAATTTACATTATATTCTATTAAATGTCACAGCAGAGAGAAGGAGTCAGATTTACACAAGCGGAACTGAACCATTAAAACAATCGTCTTTTGTCTACGTTCAACTTGTGAAGGAGTACATCATTGTTATGGATATTTATGAATTTATTACTAAATCCTTCTTCACGACTTTCTCAACTTCCATAATGCATCATTCTTCCATTTCAAAATGTACTATTTTATGAATACTGTGTGTAATTGAGAATTATGACGAAAGATTGTCTTTGTCAATTTCCGTTTTGAACACCCACCAACTTTTTCTAACTACCCAATTAAATGGGAAGTGTAGTCAAACACCTTTTTTTGTTTTTATCCTTCGTTTCAAAGTGAAAAGAGCCCTCAAGCATTACACAGTATTATTGTAAAATATGGGTTTTAGCTAAGTCCGGATTTTTTCCTGGAAATGTTGCAAAAAGAATTAATGGCTAAGTACAAAAGACGGCTAGATTCTCTTACACTAATGCAAATACACATAAAAAAGTTATGTATTGTAGTTTAAGGAAAATAAATGAAATTTTGACCTGCACTATATGTGTCTAATCTGTAAAAAAAAATAAATGGAAACTACTCCAAAAAACTGACTTTGATGGTCAGGGAAATGAGAAAAAGAGCGGCTGGTCTTACTCTACAAAAGAACAAAAGCAAGGAAAAAGAGATGACCATGTATTTTACAGTGAGAAAATTTTTTACAATATATTTTTTAATACTGTCCCTCCTCCTCCTAGGAAAGTAAACAAAAGTACTGACTTTTTAAGAGCTGGACCAAAAGTTCTTGACCAAAAAAAACCAAGTCTACGCTTCACATCCTCTCTCGTATTTTTTAATGGATTTTCTTTGAGGCTGGACGTAAAATTGTAGAGAAATATAAAAAAAGAAGGGATTTTCACAGCGAAAATACATGAATGCTGGTCTCTGTCCATGTATGTAATGTTAATGGTGACATTTGGACGCGCCGTCCTTTTTCCATTCCCCATTTTTTTACTACAGTCACAGTAAGATTTTGATGGTTTTCAACGGCTTGCTTTTCATCCAAGTGTTACACACACTATGCAGAGTGTACAAATAATGCATTAACAATAAATATAAAGAAGTTACAGAGGAGAGTCCTTCTCCTCATCCCTTCATTCCCTCCATTATACTCCTTCGATCCGGTTCCCTTTCAACCCCTATTTTACATGACACTTTCACGCATATTGATACACACGCACACACATATGAATATGCATTATGGCTACATGGTGTGTCCCAATGTTTCATTTTCTCTCTCTGTCCCTTCCTTATCTATTCAGAATCGGACTTTGACTTGAGATCTCCATGCAAGTACAGAAAAAAGTTAAAAAAACTGAATTCTCCATCGTCCAGAAGACCCAAAGCCGAGTCCAGAGGGAGAATAATGCTTAAAAGAGTTTTCATTCAACACACACAATTTTCTATATAACATTGGAAAACGAAATGGCAAGTTTTTGAGGAACAAAATGACCCAAAGTATCCCCAAAGTGACCCATGAAATATAAATGACTTCCTTTTGCGTCATCCACACTAAAATTATGGGCTTCTGCTCCTTCCCTTTTCCACACACACACACACTCGTACATGTCGTTGCCCTTTTTTCTATAGAAAAAAAGGCGTAAAAAATACACAAGTACACACACACACACTAGTGAACATTTTTAAAAAAACTGGCCACGCTCTGTCTCCTCTGTCCGTTCCGTCTTCCGTTCTTCCCTCGTTTTGAATCTGGACACACAAAAAAGATATTTTAGACCTTAGAGAGGACCTTAGAGTCCGACGGTCAGTTTCATCCCTCAGATCTTGTCAATACTCTCGAGACTCTCGAGTCAGTTACAAAGGGAGCAGCCAAAAAGTGATCACATATTGGTTTTTTGGTGTTCCTACACACACACATTATAAGGGTTGCGTGTGTGCGGGTGTATCGCGTAAGGAATTTAAAAAAGAAGAAAAAAGTTGCGTTTCAAATATTCTATGAATGAAACGGACTTTGGTTGACCATTGTTAACCTTGATGAGAATGGATTGGAGAGTTGTGCTCTCTCTTTTTCTCTTGCTCTACGCTACAACGCTACGTATCCATCAATGACAATGTATTGACAAGAATATATATGAGACACATATTACTCATGTATAGGGACACGCAAACACGAAAAACACGCAAACACGAAAAACACGAAAACACAAAACCTACGATTTAGACTATGCAAGTCTATACGGAGTCACTTTGTGACTGTTTTGATATGTCAAATCCGTGAAAAAAAATCACGAAATTCGCGAAAAACACGAAATTGACCAGAAACCACGAAATTTTCAAATTTCATGTAACCAAACCTCTATGTCATATTGCATTAAAGCATAGCATAAAAGCATAGTCATTTGATGTTACATAAACCCAAGTGTCATGCAACTGAATGACTCATACTACATGAGTACACGCCTTTGTCGTCCGCTCTATGAATTTAAAATGCAGGGAAGGGATTATCTCTACTCCCTTCACCCTGAAAGTTAAAAAAATATTATTTTTATAACTGACCATTGCCCTTTTTATACTATTTTGGTATAAC
>WJFB01001145.1:0-36833 GCA_009870185.1 Pygmarrhopalites habei
AATTTTGAACTCCGAAATGGGCGCAATTGTCCGGGAATCGTATTTAGGTACATTTTTAGGACAGGTTTGATTGGAGGCTCACCCTAAATACTGTTGCACTGAAAATGAAATGTTTTTGTTACAAGGTGGTAATTGTTATTAAACTAGGTGTAATAATAACGACTTCATCGGTGGGCCTCATTTTTTTCTAGTATGAATTACAATTGAATTATTTATATGATTCTCCCTGTGGTTTATTTCCCATTGTATTGTGTGTGTTGGGTTGTTGTTAATCTTGTGGCCAACAAAGGAAATAGTTTTGAAAAAACGTATAGATAGACAGTTTCTTCATTTTTTTACTTGAGGACACGCGACCTACCGTGACCTTTCCACTTATATGCTACATACCTCCTCTTCCTGTGCAGTCAGGCAAGTAAACAGGAGTCACATGAAATATGTACACACAGGCATTATTCACATGTACATTTATCCTGATGGAATCAATTGGAATTTTTCTCAATTTTGTCTGTTGTGAGTAAACGCTTTGACCAAAAAAGTCACGCACAATAAATAGAAGGACAGGACGAAAATTTAACGGGGGTTCGGATTTCATATGCCGATGTAGGAGAAAAGAATCACAATAATGTACCCAACTATAAATAATATAATAATAGTTTAGTATATTCTCTTCATTGAGTTTTCTACTTATTATGTAGGTATTGATTTGAACATTCCATTTACTTAAATTCTCCTTTCATTTTGAAAAATTATTATTTATTTTTTACACCATCATTTACTCCAGATTTTGTTTATTCTGGACACAGGGACAACTAAGGGCTAAAAATAAGTCATCCCTCTCCCCTTAGCCTAGGAACACTTCAAAGAGTAGTACTATTCCTTGGGAACACTTAAAAGGACACCCTACCCTATCCTACATATCACAAACACACACACACACCTCATATGTACATGAAAGACAGCGTAAAGGTAGGCCCAAGTGGAAGGTGTGAAGAGCCCTTGAACTCCCCTAATTGAGACTGAAGAATTTTTTTTGGTTATTCAGATGGCTCACAAGTACTTCCTCATTCTTTGTTCATCCGTTCCTCCATTTGTATTGTTATGTATTTACACAGTGAACTGCATTCGTTTTCGTTGTATCAATATGTAAAAGCCATCATATTCTAGTCTCCCAGTGGCAGTTTGACATGAGGAAGGATAATAATGGGCTTTTAAGACTTTCGTCAGAGTTTAGTTCTCTGTGAGTGTTTAATAAATGTGTTTCAGATTTAGACTGAGGATTAGGGTTCCCGTTTAAGTATTTTGAGTGAGAAGGCTCATTTTTTATTAAGTACAAAATAGTAATGGATGTAGTAATTAAAAACTTACAAGCTATTTTGTCAAATTGTTGATGACAATCGGCATACCGTTCACAGTTAATTTATATTTTTTTTCCTTTGGGCATACTGTATGTAGGTTACAACAGGGAAGAGGAGGTCCAGCAGCAAAAGTTACTCATCCTGCCTCAATTTTCAATAGACAGAGAGTCTCAATGGAAAAAGAGAAGGACGTGACTGAACATCACATCACACATTATTTGAGAGAGAGGGAGAGAGATGATTTACAATCAGGAACAGGAAATCAGGTGAGTTATACCGAATCTTTTTCCTCGTCATCATTTACTCGATCTGTTACCCGATCCCCCTGATACCTATCTCAGACCACACGATATAACATATCATTGTGTGTATGTAATAAACTCAATTTACGATTTTTCAGTATGAGTACTTAGGCTGAAGCAGACCATTTATCACTGTTTATAAGTTATGCATGGCCTACAATCATTGCTTCCGTTATGGGAGTCGAATGAGGTGGAAATGGAATGGTCCTTGTCACGCACATCATCATCTCCAGAGACTCATCTTCTGTCTATTATTTTTGGAAAGTAGTCCAAACAGCAACAAATTGGAGCCAAGTTATCCATGAGTGAGTCAATCCTTGCAAAATAAATAGCATCATTTGAGTAAATCATCATTAACTGTCTTTACAGATATTTACAGACGGAATACTTGTCCAGGGTCTGGGTTAATAAACTGCAAACATGGGACAACAAAAAAGGTAACCAAAATCATGTCATCACAATCAATACAGTACACTGTACTCGTACTCGTTGTTAAATATAGTGTTTCTTTGTGTTTCCTCTCCTCCTCCTTGTACAGCTATATACTTTTACAATTAAATGAAGGTTGAAGGTGAGGATGATTTTCCCGTTGTCAAACACCTGACCGGATGTTATCGTACATCGATCAGAAGCCTACAAGTTCTAAGGTCCAGGTCTGGAGAGGAGAGAGAGAGAGTTGGATCAAAAAAATTAGTTCAATTCGTGTGGCTATGGACAGGGACTCAAACTATTATTATGTGATTGACTGCATGTTTTCTCTATTCCATTGTATTGTGTCAGTCTGCCAGTGTATGTACAGTATTTGGGCAGTTTCAAGCTTCATCTGCTGCTCCAACTGCGGTCTCTCTCTTATCTTCTTCACATATATATGTTAGAAATAACTTGTATACATTTACATATGTGGGTACTGTCTCCTTGTCAGTAGTAGTCAGAACAAATGACGTATGCTTTTGTGAAACGCACGAATATCCACTACTAAAAAATTAAAAATTAATAAGCAAGTGCGTGTGCAAAGCACCCGCTCCCTTTCTTCCCCTTTGCGTTTAACGAAGTGACAAAAAAATGACGCCAGGGTACAATATGGATTTATCTGTGTATGAATTTTGTTTATCTATGAGTGTGTACTACAATAATATGTACTCACTATGTAATGTATGTATCCAGTATCACATTACATGCAAAAATAATTGTTGACCACAAAAGCACAAGAGTCACACGCTCCTTCTATTTTTCCATTATATCAATACTTTGTTTCCTTTCACTACCATTTGTCGGGATTGTTGAGGACAAACTGAAAAGTTTTTCGGTACTGGTCTAATAGATGATCTCGGTACAAGCCCCAGGGATAGTATGTGATCTCAAAAAATATTTGGACAGTATGTGATCTCAGCACATCAAAATTTGACGAGTGATCTCAGTTCGTAAGCACTAGAATAGCATGTGATCTCAGTTCATGACCCCAAAATATGTTAGTACTACTATACATATTATTGAATTTTTGGTGACCTTTAAAGACTGTTAGTTTATAATGTCCAATGAATTATGTGTACAAAATGTGGAAAAAATATATAACGTAGCTAAATATTCCAGTATTTTTTCACACCTGTCATGTTGACCCAGTAAAATGAGAGAAAGAATCACACTAGACTGAGACCGAAAGAACAAACTGAAGCTGAATGTATCATTCAGTTGCAAATGACAGGAATCAAAAATACAAAGACGAAAAATATCGTGAGTGCATGTGTCGCAAAAATTAACTGTTTTTTGGGCATCCATTTGTAACTGACTTTACCTTGACGGGTACTATTGTTAACCTCCTTTAGATAAGACATTAGACTACGTGGAATTAGAATACTGTGTAATAATTTGAATTAACGAAAACAAAATTTGTCCCCGTTGATCAGTGTAAATGAGTTTTAGGTGAAAGGTCTTTGTTGGAATTGATATTAACGTGAGATCACTCCTTCATAGGTGAGATCACATGCTATACCAGTGCCTAAATCCTTGAGATCACATGCTAAACCAAAACTTGATTGAGATCACATATTAGTCCAAAACGTGGTTGAGATCACATATTGTACCAAGTGACTGAGATCACCTATTAGACCAGTACCAGTTTTTCTGCAAACATCGTTAAATAGAATTGTCTTTTATTTTTCCTTCATTTAAGAAGATCAAGTTGGGCTCAAAAATGAGGGAATAGTCAGCTGAACAATTTTTTTTTGCTAGGAAAAGTCTTTGTTACTAGGGGAAGAGTATATATAATATATATACAGTACTAATGCCAGAATTTTCAAGGAGAATGTTGCTAATGTAAAAGCTGCTTTCTGCTTTGAGTTTTGTTGAGAACGATGGGAAAATTTGCACCTGTTTTCTTTTATTGCCCAACTCGGGAACTTGTCTACATGTACTACAAACTATCTATAGTTTTATATGAGTGTGTATGTGTATTGACTGTTATAGAGCTTTCCCTCTCTTCCTCACTCCACCCCATCATAGTCTCATGCTCCGAGGAAAGAACAGCTTTTCTTTGGATTCTCCGAGAAAATGATGGGAAAACTATTCATTGTTGCTCTCCTCCTGTTCTTATGATGCCAATCGATTTTTTCTTCATGAAATCGTCATCTCTTCCTAACTCCATCATCCGCCTCCAAGGCACGTCCTCCTTCAGTAATTCAGTTTGCTTTCAAATAATTTTTTTTAAAAACTATTCAGTCCAGTTTGAACTCTGCTGGGAAAAAACTTTCTCCTCTCTTGACTCTACTTTTCTCTCACAGGAAATTTCACCAACATTTCCAAATGACATTAATGTATGTGTGTTAAAATAGTGTGTACTTAAGCTTTTCGTTTATACTTTTTCATTCAGTGTGTTTTATACTTTAATCGTCATTATTTACACTTGAAATATGTCAATGTACACTTTAATATACAACTTTTTCCACATTATCATATGGAAATACATATTATATTATATTCAGTAAACTTTTACAAAATGTTTGTTTCATTTTAAAATCACAATCACAACAAAGTATAATCATAAATATCAATACATGATGAATAATTTATGGGCAAACTTGTCACCCTCTGACAAGGATTTAGAGACTAGAAATTCAAGCACAATTGCAACTGGTAAAATTCTTTCTCTGACTCTGTCGGGTCACTCGTGTTATTTTTGCGTCAAAATATCAAAAGTACAAGTAAGCGTTCGTCAAAAAGAAAATTAAGGAAATATACAGTTGCAGAGAGAGAGAGAGAGTACTAGTTAAAATTTTTTTTAAAAAAGTTATTGCTCTTGTGCAAGGTACATAATCAACTTATGTAGGGAAAACGTTTAGTTGAACGTGTGGTATGACCATTAAATGGTAAATTACAAGATCATATTATAAACTATTGTGTATATTATGGTAGAAAGTAGGGTAGAAATGTTACAAGAATCAAAATATTATACGTACGTGTATGTATGAAATTAGTATTTAGTTTTCGTTCAAGAATAATATTTCTACTAGTGGCTCGATCGAATGTCACGGTTCTGAGAATCCACAAGATTTTCCTCCTCTGGGGTCCTCGGGTGTCCAAACCTAGACAGATTTATACAATCCATGTCTCAAAATATATTTCCTTTCATTTTCTATCCCATTAAGTCAAGAGTAATTCTTTCCAGGAAAGTTTGTGTCCAAACCTTAGCCACCATGATGGAGCTGTAACAATCCCCCTTCTCACTGGACCATGACAAAGAGTGTCCACCGATGGGTCCAAAATCCCCACCTACACATATAGGACACAATGTTATTCTCTTTGACTATTGTTCCTAGTCAGGCTGGATGAAATGGTCATTCGATTCCTAGAAATGTCAAGTGAAGGAGATAAGATTACCTCGATGACTTTGAACAACGACTTTTTTCGGTGGTTCCGGTGCTGGACCCCGCGTTTCTGCCCCTCTGTCCGTCTTGACTACTTCGGACAGGAAATTGATGTAACCAATGGCGAGACGGAGAGTGTCTACTTTTGATAGTCTTTTTTCATAAGGGAGGGTTGGGATGTGAGCTCTGAGCCCTTCAAAAGCATCATTGATACTTTGCATCCTTTTCCTCTCTCTCATGTTGGCCGCCTGTCTTTGTTGGACTTGTTGTTGTGGACACCGACGACGACGTCTTCGCGTCCTCACACTATTCTCCTGGTCAGAGAGGCCGGAGAGGGGAGAGTCGTCCAAGAGACTACAGTCTTCTTCAATGTCATTGGAACTGTCATTGTGATTGTAGAATGACTCGGACATCATTTCAAAATGAGATGACTCAAAAAATTGACGATTCATTGCTTCCAAGTCCACGTTCTCCATGTTCAGAATATTTGTATACATGACCACACACACAAATTAAACTAACTGCTCTTTTAATTTTAACTCCTCACTTTTAATCACACACAAATTGACTTGATTATTTTCGTCCTCACGAGTCTTCTGGAATTCCAAATATTTTTCAGGTCCTTAAACACTTAAGTGGACGTGTGTCTCGTCACACGACCAACAGTACACAGGACGTGTGTGCCCACAATGGAGTTGTTGTTGAACAAGTTGGAACACAGTGTTACCCGGGACTTAGTGTCAATAGACAGCACACCCACCGACACGTGTGTGTCCGTGTCAACCCTTTAATTTCAACGCTTTTCCTCTTCCTCTCTTGAAATCAAAATATCTTCATCTCTTGATTCATTCAAATTTCTGATATTTTTGTATTTTAACACAAATTGTATCTCTCTCCTCAGAGACTCACATAGACAGAGTCAGAGTGAAAGAGAGAGTCGACTAGTATCCCATAGAGAGAGAGAGATGGGACAAAAATAAAAGATTAAAAAAACACGTTATCAATCGGCGACAGTCGGTCAGCAACAACAACTTTGCTTAGAGTATTTGCAGTGGAATCCACCCTAAAGTAAGTTCTTTTTAAAGGTGTGTGTATTGTATAAATTATGGACTGTGAGTTTGAACGGACGACGAAAAGCTGGCGACTAGAATGAAATTTGTAGATATTTGATAAGGTCCAGACAATTTTTGACTGTGTGTGTCTTTGTGTGTGTGATGAAGACAAGGATGGAGCCAAGGTTGGTTTGTCTTGAACTGAATTGAGAGAGATTGTACAGGTTGGAGAGATAAATAATAATAAATACAATATTATTGCACTGATGCGCCTGTCCCTCCGACGAGTGTGACACTTCCCAGACTCATCTCCGCCAGTGATTTTGATTTTAAATCCCGAGAGTAGTTTGCAAAACTTTCAATTGAGAGGACAGTCAAGAACTTTATTTGAATAACCAACTTGTTTTGATATCACAAATGTATTTGTAACTTTAAAGGGGGAAGAATGTGATGATGATGATGCTAGACTAGAGAGTGTGAGGAAACTAATGCTGAGTTGGTAGACGACTACTTGGATTTTTGTCTGTGTGGTATTTTTTCGGTCTATGCGCTACACATGGACACAAAGGAGAAAATGTGTGTGCGTGTGAACACGGGGTGGGCTGGACTGTGTAGTATGTAGAGAGGAGAGAGAGAGAGTTGGGACTGTGGGTAAAATAATTCGGTGGCTACGTACATCGGGAAATCCGAGGCGTGGCTCTCGGGGTGAACGGGTCGTCCTTTCATTCTCCCCCCAATCTCCTCCTCAATTCCAGGACATGAAATCCACCCCAAGAAAACTTCCCTGTATTTTTTTTCTACATCTGTCATTTTCTCAAGAGTTTCTCTCTCTACGTGTGTGTGTCATTCCAGCCCCTATCCTTCCTTGTCTCGTTCTCGTATATATTGTACTTGTAGGCCTTTCTGCGTGTGTCCTCCTAATTTGTAATGTACACACCAGGGAGGAAGAGAGTAATTTTTAATTACAGTCTAATTCCCAAACAAATTTTGACTCTCATTTCCCAACTCGTCCTCCCCGATCCCGTCCCTTTCTTTGGTCAAGTTTGGTCAATGGCCGTCATAATACCTTTCTATTATTCAATAAGGGAAAAGTCTATTGTGGCTTTCAATATTTATTTTTCATCCAGTTCTCCTCTTCTTCCTCATCGCTACCAATTTCATTTCAATTTAAATCACAACAGAGACTGCCGGTGGCATGAGGTTCCTTCCAACAAAAAATTAAATCCTCAATACACACACACACACACGATGGATATAATATGTTCTTTATGGACAAAATAAACAGGAGGAGAGCCAGAGCATTATTCTCTCTCTCTCTCATTGCATTGTTTGCCTTTTGAATTGCATGTATAATCTGTAACCGTAGATTGTTTGCACTCTCTCTCTCTCTCTGTCCAATATGAATGTCAGCTTAAGCACGATTTTTTCACTCGTCATTTTAAACTTTAAACCTTCACAATCATGGGGTAGGGATATGAAACAGTGTAACATATGAAAAATACCATGCAGGTTTTTTCTATAAAAAAAAAGTTTGAATAGCTTCCACAAATCTCCAATCAGTAGAAATTACAATTAATGACAATTTTATGAGGAATTTCAACAGATTTTAAATATTAAAAGTAGACATAAATCATGTCATCGCGTCATAAATATTTTAGTTTGTGTACTTTGAGTATTTTCCTTACAATTTAAAAACCATCAAACCTTCATTTACACTCTGATGAAAATTGAATTAATTTAAAGGGCAATTTTTCATTTTAACCCTCAGACAAGTGTGGAGACAAGGGACTATTCAGTAATTACAAAAGAGGAAAATGAATATGAAATTTGTTTCCTAGAATTACCAAAGATTTTAACGATGAATCGTATTATGACAATAGTAGTAGACATTTCATTAATTGATCAATTTTAAGTGTAGGGGTGCATAAAAATCTCCTTTATCGTTTTGCGTATGTCAGTTGTCTTAACCAAATAGGAAAAATAAGAAAGATGAAGCAAATTACAACATTACTGATTAGCCATGAATTTTTCTTTATTTTATTCACAGTTGAGGTCATACATCAAAATCCCTTGGTTTCAACTTTAATGAAGGGATGGGGAAAATTGCAGCACACACGGAACATGGAGAAGAAACACGAAAGACTCTTTATGATTTATTTGATCCCCTCAATCAGCCGAGTTAATCCGTAGGGACACACAGCACGCTCTCAATACAATCAATCCGTATAACACATTACTTCCATATGAATAGGTATATGTAAATATGACAAAAATTTGAAATAGAAATGACCAGCTACAAACTGAGCAGTATTATGCCTGCAGAAAATTTTAAATGTGTTTTTTTTCGCCTTTTGCATAGTTGTGTTCCAGAAACTTGGCGGTGTGTATCTCCAGTACAACATCATCCGTAATCCTTACAAAAGCGGGGAAGAGATGAACATTTAATTTATTTTTGACTGTGGGAGATTTTGGACAAGTGTAACTTAATCAATTGGTATTGGACCATGTCATACAGCACTGCGGGTTACTAGAAACACAAAAACAGGGTGGTGACGAGACTTTTCTCTCTTTCACTCTCTAGTACACACTACACACACATTAGAGTATGATGACTGCGGTTGTGTGTGTGTGTGTAGTGGGTACGTTGGTCCTATTGTGAAGAGAGCTCCTCCACATAATAAATGCGGTACAAAAAGATAGGGTCACCACGAGACAACCCTTCCAAACCTCCCCCCGTATGCGTGCATTAGTGGGCCAGGTGTTAAGTTCATGAGTAAATAATTACATACTTATTTACCTTTCCATATCAAATTCGCTCGTGCTCTCTCTCTCTCTCAAAAAGTTTGTAGACATGTGTTTTCTGGATAATATAGCTCTGCATGTCCTCCCGGTCCTTGTGTGTGTGTTGGAGAGAGAGTAAATACATAGTATTATATGCAAACACGAGCTTGCGATAAAAAGACACGACATGATTATGATCAGTATACATACCAGGGACAGAGAGAGAAGATATGCAAAGGACATGGACAGAGAAACTTGAAGTCAATGGTATGACGTCGTGAGTGGCTAAAGATGGAGAGAATCTTGGGATTCGGATTCGAAGAGGTGAAAGTCAAGCTCCTATTATCAGCTATTAAATATTTTCCTCAAGGAAGAATTCTTACATTTTTGCAAAATTTGGAATACACAAATCTCCCCATGTTCAGCATCATCGTGTTTATTTTTGTTTACTTTTTGATGTTTGTGTGTTTGTACAGAATAAATGAATAATAGATGTACATTGTGTCAATAATGTGACGTAGAGGAGGAATTACACAGTACAAATACTTACTTCTATTAGCTTATGTAATATGTTGACGGGTGACTGTTGATTGATAAAGAAATTTAATAACTGGGCTACACCGAATGCAAATTTTCTCACCGTTTGGTATTCAAAGGCGGACTTGGTATTTATCAATAATGTATTGTAGCTACTTACTGTATTTTGTTCCTTTATAGATAGTCTCCAGAAGGTTTTTAATACAAAGTGAGATTTGTACATTACATACTGATACATGATAGGTAGAGTAAAGTTTATGTTTGCGGGAATTAAACAGCTGAAAGCTTTTCAGTTTTTTTAAAGTCCACTTTCGGCTACATTTTGATATAATTGTGTCTGTATGACACTGGTCGATGATTGGGATGAAATTAATCACAATCGAACGCGTGCTCAATAAATTAAACAATTTGTGGAGTACCTTATTATTACTACATATTATTATTATTATGGTGGTGTGGAGTTTAACACAAGTTGGGTGAAGGCTGTTCGATTACAGAAGTGAAAATCCCAAGTGAAAATGGCAAGTGGACATACATTATTTACTATGTATTTAGTTTGGGGTTAAGCTGTTTTCTCCTTGTCATTTTGTTCGCATTGAAATATTAAATGAAGGGTTAAAAGTTGTGGTGCAGAACTTTTTTTTGGTTGCAACTTGCAAGCAACTTAGTTCTGAGAAAAGCTTCATATCATATAAACTGTGCACTAGTCATGTCAAAACAAATTATGGAGCTTTATTTGTACAATTCTCTTTGGATTGTTTGAATTCCAATTAACTAGCATCTCCATGTTTTGGTTACTGAATCGAATGATGCTTGTAGTTACATACTAGTACAATATTCATCAGGACAAAAGAGAGTGTCATATTTATCTTATTTCAAAATTAAACAAATTGGTAGTCATGCTCAAAAGTGTTAGCGTTACATGGCAAGTTTTTATTAATGGTTTCCCATTGTCAATGTAAAAAACGAAACGTTCTTTCACCAGTACATTTAGTAGTTAACAAGATATAGAAGTTTTTCTTGTCAAAATGTTGAAAAATGTGAAACCCGTTATCATCCTCACTCTCATCATAGTCTTGGGAAATATTCATAAAAGTGACGGATTTCCTGTGCCATACTGGAATGATTTGTCCGACTTTTTTAGTAGAGTACAAAGAAAAACTGCGGTACAACTGGAGAAAGTGGCTGACAAGACAAAATTGTACTTTTCCAATCCGATGGAATTGAAACATGACATAATGCATGCTCTCAAGTCTTACAATTTGGGTGGAAATGAGGAAGTTGACATTGTGACAGAGTCCACTGACACTTGAGGTACCACTGAAGGCCATATTGATTTACTTTCTTCAAGGATCAAGTTTTTATGTATTTTATTTTAATCCGTAGGGTTTGGGAGAGCCTTCAAAGGACATAATATGAGACTTTCAAGGAGGGAATATTTTAATACTTATTTTATTTTACGAGTTTTTGTGTACCTGTAGATATAATGTAGAATAGTTAGGTAATTTTTGTCCCATTTAATTCTAATCCATTGTAGTAAATGAATCATTTCCCCTTATCCTTGAATCGAGAGAGCGAAAAAAGTAGATTTAAAATTCCTTTGGCGGTTATATTTTTTCCCGATCGATTTCCGGTTTTATGGGGTTTTTTTGTGTCCAGCTTGGTCAATGACCTTTTCAAAACCTGCTACTCTACAGTGGTAAGTTTCCAAACTTCTATTCTTTACTATGAGTTCAAACTTATTGACATTGTAAACATTAAAAACCCTTTTCCGCTGTCAACTATGTTTGTTTACATTGACGATCTGAAAGGGAGATTAGGGTACTTAGATTCTAGGGTACGAGTCACTTTATCCTATGAGTCACTATTTTTGATAACTTTGGCCCTTGTTTCTGAATTTAAGGCACATGAGTGATTGTTTTATCTCATCCATGGACTTCGTTTTGTGGAAAAAGTGACTCAAAAACCCTTTGCTCCTTCTTATTTACTTTGTGACTACTTTGTGTATTGTGATATTTCTTCTGGAGAATTTTCAAGTTCATAGTTAATTCTTTTAGGTATTAATTTTATGATAAGGATTGGACAATTACTATATAAAGACAGAAAGAGATGAGAAAATTTGTCAATCTTTATTTTGCCTTCGCCTCCTTTCATTTACTTTAATTATTTTCTTTGAATTTTATTTTTGATAGATATTTTTCTTCGTCCTCAAGAAGACGAGGGATACTGAAAGAGTAGCCATGGATTCTGAAAAGAGTAATGAGGAGATGATACAAGAGAAACTGTGTTCCTACGTTGAGACAAAGTCACCCGAGTTGCTCAATGAATGTTTGACATCATGTGGTAGTAAAGTGACTGATTTAATTAATCAAAAAATAAACTCATGTGCCATGTCTTTGCTCCATTTTTCCGTTGGACACAGTGACAATGATTGCAAAGTGGTCAAAACCCTTCTCGATTTTGGTGCGGATCCAAATAATAAAAATTGTGAAGACAGCGTCTCCCCTCTCCATTTGAGTATTTTGTACGAATTTGATGCTGTCATGGATCTTCTCTTGAAATATGGAGGAAATCCAAATTTAGTTGACGGGGATGGGAATGATTGTTTCAAGTTGGCTGCGAGGCAAGCTGAAGCTGATTTACTCAAAACTATTCTTCTTCGACATGGTCAATCATTTTGTTCCCTCAGTTCAATATCAAGTTCTGAAAGTACAACAAGTAGCAGTGGAGAGACGACCAGTAGTACAAATACATTTTTCACATGTGAAAATTCAGATTCTTCTAATGGAAATGGTAAGTTTACAATGTGAACTAAAAGTGAACATAAATTTCAATCCAATTCAGAGTTGTATTTCATATTCATTGAAAGTTTATTTGTTGTGGTATCACATAGTATGACTAAGTATGATATAGTACATGGAAATGAACGGAAAACGTAAAATGGATTTCGCAATGTAACGTTGTTCTTGGTTTATCATTTGCTTTTCTTTAGTTGAACGATCTGGTATGCACTACTTTTTCACTGACGACGAGGAAGAGATACTGGAACCCCGGGGGAAACGCTACGGGCAATTGTCAACTATCAAAGAAGAAACTTCATCTTTAATGAAAAAATTTTCTCCTCCTACTACACCTCGATTATGTAAAACACTTTTATTTTTAAAAATTACTTTATAGATCTAAAAATATATCATTTAATGAATTGTGCTTATTGAATTAAAAATATGTTTGTTCGTTGTCCAGGTTCGACATTCAAAACCACCCCTAATGAAGAAGAAGAGGAAGAAGAAAATAAATCACCAAAGCCAAAGACACCACCTGCAAAGACTGCACCTCCATCCGTCCCTACTTCCATCCCATCTTCAAACAATAGACCCTTCCAACTTTACAATAATAATTATAATGGCACATCAAAAGTGAGTTCTTCAGAGAGTATTACTTCCTCTACAACAGGTTCCATAAGTCCCACACGGAGTGAGATGGATAGTTTGGAGAGGAAAATGTCCGATTTGAAAGTCCCCGTGACAACTACAACTTACCGTACCCTCTTGAAATTCGTAGATCCTCTTACAAATAGAATGAATTTGACTCCAAGTGAAAATGACTACTCTCTAGAGTTACAAAGTGTAATTAGTAATATCAATTTTAATATTATTCACGAATACGGTAATTTAAAAGTAGACCTTTTACAGAATGAACTAGAGTCACCCAGAGCGTCAAAATCCTTTTACAATTATGTTCTACTGGATCCAAAAATTATTAAACGGATTAATTTTTCGGGTCATCAACTAAAAACAGATGTAATTTGTGATGTTGAAAAATTTCGAAAATTTGTGTCAGCTATCTTCTACATTGGGAAAGGGAGTGGGACTCGTCCTCTTCAACATTTGGTTGATGCAAAAATTGCCTTGACAAACAAGCAGAGATGTCCTTCAGAGAAAATCTCAAAAATCCTTGCAATTTGGAAGACGGGACAAGGTGTCATTGTACAAAGTTTTGATCATCATTCCAAGGAGAAGGAGGCAAATGTCAATGAAGCTGCCATGATTGATGCTATGGGACTGAAGGATCTTTCAAATATGAAGAAAGGATCTTATGCCGGGACTCAAGCCTCCAAGTGGACACAGAAACAAAAGAATCAATTTGGTATATTCCTTCTCCACAAATGTTTCTCCCTTTATGCTGTAAATAACGGTAAAGAATTCTTCCCTCATGATATTTAGTTGAGCTATTCTCAGAATGAAGTGTGCGAGTTACAATGTATTGCTAAAATTACTAATAATTTTTTACATAATGATGTATAAATTACTTTTTACTCAACATCGTGAACTATGAATGAACGTATACGCTCCTGGCACTTTATTTATTGTATTACTATCCATGAATGTACTTGTATTTTTATCGGTATTATTATTTAAAATGGTACATAGCTCCATAATAATATTTTTTAGCAAAGGACAAATAATTTTATAAATATAAAAATATTACATTTAAATTATTTTATAACGTACTCACATCAACACTAATCATATTTTTTAGTATCATCGTTAAAAAAGAACACAATCACATTTTAAATATATCTAAATACATTATATGGACAATTTTATGGTTTTACGTTTTGCTCGTATACTCAATAAATTGAGACTTGTGTACTTGTTTGTCAATTTTTTCTACAAATAATTTCCTTCTTACTATCGTACTTGACGGAACCATGTTGTGTAAGTTAAGTAGATGTGCGTATTGTATAAACATTGATTTCTTGAGTAGGAAGTTTTAAGTTAAAACTTTAACGGAACGGTATAGTATGTCAGTAATTACAATGATGATGCAGTAATGCAAAATTAGCGAGGAAGCTAAAATTGACATTAATATCCTTCAGTTTCGTCACTGCTGCTAACTGACTTCTCAACTTTCAACATTATGTGTGCGTAATTTATCTCTGTGTACAAAATCTACAATTCTGCATCACTTCAGCTGCTTGTTTTGTGTGTATTTATGACATGTCAATCAACTCAGTTTAGTAATCTCAAACCTTAGTCAGTGCAATTTATTTGCAGATGGGAAAAATGAACCAAGTAGAACAACAATGGATATTTTAAGGGCAACGAATGCAAAAGTACATATGTACATAATAAATAGATTCTTCTTTTCAAAATACACGACATATTTGGAATTCCACTTGGAACGCTTGACTAAAAAAACTAACTTGCAAGTGTCCAACATTATTATTTTGTAAAGTAATATCTGTGCATGCTGATACTACACACTACTAAGTATTTAAACTACACTATAACTACAACAAGGTTTGTGTGTGTGTGACTGGAATAAATTGAGAAATTCGACAGAGACTTATCCCATGTTGTTCTACTTAAAGCAATACTCCCATTGATCCGTAGTGATAAGTTTTAACCCTCATTATGCACACAGTCGAGTCATGGTTCTGTCTCTCACCTACAACCGTCGGTTAACTTCAAGACTCAGGCCGGGAAAAAAATTTGCACACTACTAATACTAAAAAATATTTTTGGTTCAGTGAGTAACACAATGTCATCAGATTTTACCTATAAAAAAAGTTTGTCTTCTCCATGTGCATATTGCATTTCAGTGCATAAAATATTCTTCTTTTCGCAGAGTACTTTACGACTCGTAGTTAAATTGTAACAAAGGAAAAATAGAACATGTTTGAAAGCAATAAATTGAAAATTGACCAAAAGTACATGATAATTGATGCCTTGTCACCTTAATCAATGATGAAAGATATTGAGGTGAATAGACAAGTGTCGACACAATAAAATTATGTTCACCATTTGACAACATGTCACATGACTAGTCTTCAAAATTTTGTTTTATTACAATCACAATATTATTCCTAAATGAATTTGCACTCTCATCATTCACATTGGATTATTACAACAATGTGAGGAAGGCCATGTAACATCTCAATAATTATGGTCAGTGCTCTAAATTGGTCTCAATTTCCTGGACAAAATAATGACAAAGTATGTAAGGTGGAAAAGAATAGCCCTCAAAAAAATAGCTTGACTTTTATTCTTTGATTTCACCCTGAAAAAAACTGTCCCGAATGACAATCAGAAAATGTGGACGACAAATGGAACTAACTAGCAGAACTGTCGACTGGCTCCAAAGGATAGTAAGTCACTGACAGGAGTGCTGGAGCATGCAAAATTTTACAGCGATGAATTGAAAGATAAAAAAAAATGAAATGCGAGTTAAATTGAAACGGCATGATAATGTAACTTACATTATGTAAGGGTAACCTTGTCATTGTTGTGAGCTGTGTTCTGGTTTGTATTGAAGTTACATTGTATTGTATTACGTGTAATCCAAAGTTATTATTGTGTATGAAAAAATCCCTGTCTCACCTTTCCTACAGTCTGTAGGCTACAGAGGAAGAATTTGATGCACAAATAATATGTAATTTAATGTCACAGCTCGTTCGTGCAGTACGGATGGATTCTTTCAGGGGATTAATTAGGTTCAAGTTTAACTCGGCGCTCATTAATTTTTTTTAAAAAATCCTTTTTAATTGTCATTTGCAATTAAAGCTTACAATTAAGATTGTCTGTGCATGTGCAGTGTTGTAAACCATTGACTGGACAAACTAATAGGGACACTGACTAGAATTCATTTATTGTGTACTTATTGTGTGTACAGGTTTAAATGAGGAAATGTGTGAGTGTGTGTGTGTGGTACAAGTATTTGACTAGCAACTTGACTCTGAATCAGACTTGCAAATCTCTCTCTCAGTATCAACAACAACAGGAGAGAATGAATGAGGAGCGACATCAATATTTGCAGATGTGCAAAACTGAAAGTACAGTCACAGTAAATACATTATAAGTCAAACTTGAATAAAAAAACTTCTTGATTGTTGTCATGATCTCTTCACTGACAGCGAGAAGAGTATCGACGAAGATGTTTTTTTGTCAGTCCATTGTGAGACGATTTTTCGTAAGTGGCTGACTTTCCTCCTCAAGTTTTAACACGAAAAGAAAAACGAAAAGAGTACACCTTTACTTAATATATAGAAGTATTGCCGTCCTTTGTACCACTCCATTCAACCTTGAGTTTATATATATATTATTATTAAACAATACAATCCTTCTGCCACATAACAAAGTTGTGTGTTCTCTTTCTACTATTGTGTTTCTACCTTCCCAACACTCACATTATACATGATAGTTACTCTGTGTCAGTGAGTGAAGGAAGAAAGCAACAATAAAATGAGGGGACGACCTCAGGATAATATAGTATAAATAATGTGTGAAGTGAATACTTAACCCACATCAGACAATAATATTAATTATTAATTGTTCAGCCGCCACAATTTACCTCTCGATCAATAAATACTTGCAAAGATTTTTCCTTCCCTCTGAATGCAAATGTGCATACAAGTTGTGTGTGTGCCTCACAAATTCTTTTTGGATTTTTCGTTACGACATTTTGTGTAAAATACTACACTTATAATCTGTAGTCTAGAAGAATTTTGTGAAAAAATTGTGGTTCATCACTGAAAAACTTACACTGATTGTGACTCTTGTGATTATAATAATATTTTTTGTGTGAGTCGTGTCTCGTGAAGGGATTTATTCCGCAGTTAAATACCATTTTTTCCCACAAGAACAAAAACAAGCAACTGTCTGTCTGCCGCTGAGGGATTGAATGTGCACACAAACACACATTGACTTTAATGGGTTAATGGAAATTGCAAGAGTGCAGTTAATTTTTCATAATCGTTCTTCACTCGGATCTTCATTTAGAAGAGAGTGCAGGGTGAGTGTGTGTGTGTGCAGTTGACATAATTTATAACCCATGATCTCATTTCCCCGATGAAATTTTGATGGTGACGTCACAGAGGACATCAAGACAAGTACCCACATTGTCACACTGTCCTGTATAATGAACACTTTAATTTTGGAAATATGAGTGACGTCAAT
Organism: Pygmarrhopalites habei; assembly: GCA_009870185.1. Lineage (NCBI taxonomy): Eukaryota > Metazoa > Arthropoda > Collembola > Symphypleona > Arrhopalitidae > Pygmarrhopalites > Pygmarrhopalites habei. Next base: position 17,846 of record WJFB01001145.1, read on the forward strand.
GTATGACTCGATTAAAAAAAGTGTCAATTCTCCAAATCTTGTCTATGCACAAGTACAACATACGTACCCTTCCACCCATTACAAAATACATAATTAAATCCAAGAAATCATTTGTTGTCCAGTGACCAAAGTTCAATTGAACCCTCACTTATAAATCATACTTGAAAGACATGACCTTGAGCCCCAAGTTTTTCATTAAAGGGAGTAATGCCACGAACGACGGATAATTAAGTATTAATGGCAACAACTAATTTGACGGAGTGGTTGTTGTAACCAGAAATCGTCACACTCTCACTCGTGACATCCAATAATAATATGGAGTAATCAGCTTGTCATTACTTTTCTTGAGTGTCCGTCCACCCCATTGACACGGCGTACCTTTTGTGTGTGTGTGTGTGTGTCTGACTGGCATACTCTTTTTGTGGTGAATCTACCCTCAAAATTGTTCCAAATAGAAAGACAGGAAAAAATAAAATAAACAGTGTTGACAATTACTCGAATAATGTGTGTGTGTTCATCCTATTTAAACTGACCATGTACCTTCATTAACTGCGGCAGGGAAAAAATGAGATTGCTGTGATATGGAAGGAAGGGAACGAGACTGAATATAATTTAAATGATAACAAGGCAACTCCTGATAAACATCCCTCCTCCCCCTCCTCTCTCTCTCTCTCTCTCTCTCTCTCTCTATGAACATTTTGAAGGATACAAAAGTTATTTTACAGTGTCCAGTTTAGAGAGATCGACAGGGATTGCTGATAAAAACTCTTGCACTGGTTTTCCTCCTGGAATTTGTGATTTTTTTTATGTAATTAAAAAAGTGGTGTCAAATCGCTGACATGACTATATTCACCTATGTCTATATATACATTTCAAATTATCAAGTTTGTTCTAGCGGTGACTAGTAGTGCTGTTCTAGTGTCTGTGATTACAATTTTACATAATACTTTTTTTTGTCAACAAGTTGGTGATACTTGACTTGCCGATCTTCCTCTTGTCAAATGTGTGTGTGAGTGTGTGTGATCATCAATATGAGTCAATTGTGTTCCATGTGAGTGCGTGTGTGGAAAAAGAACAAAGTATACAAAATCATAATGGAAAGAAAATAATACACTTGGATTTTTTTTGTGACTTGATGAGCATTGTAAATGAGTTACTCATGGAGATAAATTGAAGTTTCTATCTCACATGTGTGTCTTCATGATAAAGACTCCCTGTGTAGTGCCGAGAGGAGTTTCGTAAAAGTTTAACTCCAGTCGTCAGAACAAGATACTAACTTTTCCCCAATTAATTTTCACATCAAATCATAAACACAGACAGAAGTACGCCCAACTTTATCTGTTTTTAATTTTGGGAGAAGGAAAAACTTTTTTCTTACAAAACTCCATTAAAAATTTTACAACTATTGAATTGAATAACTATGTGTGAAGGAAAATGAAAATACGACAAATCCTCCCAGTTTTGTGTCGGTAGCAGAGTGGCCCTTAAACATTTTTCAATCCTTTTGGCTCCTGTGAACAAGTTTTATAATATTTTTTTTAAAAAATCATCAAATGATTTTTGTGAGCATGTAAAGTAGCAAAATACTCAAAGAGTTGTGAAAGTGGAAAGGAAGAAGAAGAGATTCAGGTTTATAATTACACAACCACACAGTACAGTAAAAAGAATTACACAGTATTATTATTTCTATTTGTATAAAGCAACATGGATGAAGTTCATGAAGAGACTGAAGCGAATGTGGAGAGTAAATCGAAATCTCAAACTACTCCCCGGGATACCAAACGACAAGGTAAGTTTTCTCTTTTTTTTAAATAAAAATTTCTATAGTGTACTTTGCAAAATGAACTTCTCTTTGAACTCACAAAATTCCTACCATTTGAGAAGGCACACAAGGAAGGCTGCCTGTGTCAGGAAAATGTGTTTCTTTTCTCTTCCTCCTCTTCTTTTACAAGGAGGTGAAAGTAAAAACAACTTTTCTCTCTCTCTCTCTAATCCCACATTCCAATTCCTCCCAACCCTTTTCTTGAATGAAAGTACTTTCTCTAAATTTTTCTCTACCTGGTTCAGAGTAACAAAGTGAAAAGAGGAGGGAGTCTAACCTGTGAAGACAATTTAGTAGTACTAAGCATGTAGGGATTTTCTAATTTTGTACAAAATAAAATGACAACAACAACAACAAGGATTCTGTGGAGGGACAGGAAGAGAAAACGAAAAAATCCAATTCTTTTGAACAATTGCCAAAATCTGTTTGTAAAGATTTTTCCAAAAAAAAAATCTACGTCTGAAGGCTTTCCCTTCCTAAACTAGTATAAGTGAATGTACATAAACTTTGGGTAGATAATATGACACAGCACAGACAGGGAAAAGATTTAGTATTGGCAATATACTATATATAATACTACTTGAAGGTCAAATTACAAAATAGATGATTTATTACCAAAAAGAGTTGGAGGGAAAAGAGTCTCAACAAACCGGAAAATCACAGTAGTGGGTTCTGAAGGGTTCCAAGAAGAGTGCAATAATGACTGGAAGAACTGTAAAGTACAACAAGACAAGTGCAACATCATTTCATATTCATCTTTCTCACTTTCTTCTTGGGATCCATTTCTTTTGAAACCCTAAATTGTACTGATGAGATTTAAGATTTTAAATATGTAAGCCTCATTTTTTCAAAAATGCTAGGGACCTAAGTACCTGGTTTATTCACAATTTTTACGGTTTTACCAAAAATCCATGTTGTAAAATTCTCTCCCCCCAAAAGTACTCTGTACACATAATGGGATTTTTTCTCACACAAAAAAGGGAGCAGGTAATCAAATTGACAGTGACACGTTTTACTCTACTTTCAACTGATTACTCTTCATCGATTACCAGACCATTTCTCTTCATCGACTGACCTCTCTTTCTCTCTCTCTTTATATGGCGATTGAACATTTCTCGTTCTCCGTCCCGAAAAATCCCCATTCCACACAAATACACACACAGGCAAATATCCTCCCACCCCAAAAAGTTCTGAAATGGTCCTTCATTCTGCACAAAAGAAGGGAAGGATTTTTACTATTGTTAGTATGTATAAAAGTTGGGATGTGACGCACATCATTCTTATGACCAGACTCTGTTACAGAGAAATTGGCTGGACAGTTTCTCGCTTTTTCTCCCTCCCTCCCAAACTCACATTATAGTGAATTGAGAATTGAGCAGGGCTCATAAATCATGAAATTCCTAACTGGACCGTCCAAAAGGGAGCATTTTTGTATGTAACCACCTTATATTGGATGATGGAGGAGACGGAGGTGTTATCAAATCAAAATATACTTGAACGAAATTTATATATCATTACCTACCCTGTAGTGAGTAATACCCCACACTCATACTCACACTCAAACATACATTACATATGTACAGACACACACAGTCTCTCAGACCCCCGCACCACGTGGACTGTACATCTTCCACACACACACACAGACACACACACCGTGAAAAGTAGGTGCATGGGAAGGAGAGAGCAAGTCCCCGAAATTCGGAGCGAAAGTTAAGGCTGTTGGCTGGATGCGAAAAATATTATGCCATGCTTTTTCCCTCCTTGTCCTCCCAAATGCTTTCCGTTATATTTGTACGTGCAAAATATTAAATTCCCTCTCTAAGCTACGGGCTTGCTACAAACTACTGAAAGACTGAAACTACCATGTTCTTTCTCTCTCATCCTCCTTCTCCGTCGTCGTCTTGCCTTTGGCCTTCATTTTACTAAAAACTCGAAATCTGTCTCCAATTCCGTACTCTCTCCCATTAACTCCGTTACACATTTCTTGAACAAGGTTTCTCTCTCTCAACAGTCTGTCTCTCGCACTCCTCCCTTTTCCCCTCCAACATCTCAATGTAGCATATGAAAAGGCGGTTCTAATGGTCCCAAGGTATAACTAAATTTTGTCCAAGTACTTTTTGGTATAGGAAATTGTAAAAGAAAGGAGAAAAGCTCCATTACATGTTTCTTCTCAAGATGAGAGTGAGTGTGTATGTGGATGCATGCGACTGTCATTATAATTGTCGTAGGAATTCCATGTGGTTGGAAAAAAAAGTGAGGTGGGGAACATTATGATGGGATGGCACCAAGAAGAACCACTCTCCACCCCTCCTCTCCTATACAATCTTGTACGATATTATTAGGTAATATTAGCAGAGTATACACAAGGAAAAGAGAAAGAGGAGGGAAAACGTGGGAGTGCGGGGACTATGCGTGACGCATCCTCATCCACAGCAGCAGCACCAGCATCGTTGCATAAACTCTTTCTCCCCGAATTCGGCACAGTGAACGGGAAAAAGGCCAACAGAATCAGATCACTCCTCCCCCCTCTTCTTTTCCCTTCCATTGTACATACAAAGTAGTACACGCGGAGAACACACACCGCCACCAGCATGCCTGCATCCTAGCCACGTTGACAATGAACAACCGAATGGTGAAAAATACCCAGGAAAGAAAGAGACAGAGCTAGGTGCAATTTTTGTTGTTGTGTTGTAGCGAAATACTTTTCCCCATTTTGCCTATCCTCGTTAATTTTTGGTTGAGTTGATTCCTTTTTTTTGCGAACCGCTGGAAGGGAAGGCCTATCTCCGAATAAAAGTATGCAAAAATTCTCGGGCTGTTCACAGGACACAAGAAGAAGAGTGTCGTAGTGTCTGTGGAAAAATATGGAGTTTTGTCTAGCCTTGCATATTTTTCTGCATGTTACACACACACACACACACACTCACCCACTGTGTACAGTGTCGGTCACATACCTTCACCAAGAACGGGCTGACGTCGAACTCTGAGAAAATTTGTGAAATGGCAACATCAAACTTTCCTCTCTCTCTCTCTAGAGTGGGGGCTACAGAGAGTAGTAGTATCATTCGTATTCGCACAGTTGTGTGTGTGTGAGTTCATACTTACTGGAGTGTGTGTGTATGTACGGGGGAAGGAGTTAGAGTTGGTGTCGCCTGGATCTTATCAGACTTCTCCACTCCACACAGTCATGTCTGTAGAGGAGGCAAGTGTATTAGTAATGAAGTTTTATATGTAAGAAGATGATGATATAGGGACAGCTTTTTTCCTCGAGACGTGGAGGTGGCCTATATATATACCCACACACACACACAGTATGGTGTGGTGGGGAACAGCAGGAGCATGTAACGGGTTTATAGTTTACTTTTTATAGTATAGACAGAGAGAATCGTTAGAATTCGGAGTGCGACGAGGAAGAACGCCAGGCAGTGGAGGCAACCAACCAGTCGATATCCTTCCTCCGCGGCAGAACCAACTCTTTTTAATCCACTCGTGGCTCACTTCCACAGTCGCTCCTGAAAAAACCGAATTCACTGCTTTTTTTGCAAAACATACCACACACACCACACTCACAAAGGTTCATCGTCCACACACACACACGATTCGGACGTTCTCACCGCCTGTCTGGGAAATCCGCAAAAAAGGGAATTATTCACAGTACTCCCTCTTCTCATCCAATTAATCCTTCTGGTTGTAGTCGTCGGATTTGTGCCGAGGCCTACAATACATCACAGCAAATTTAATTTGCCATTCATATTTAATTTGAATTATACTTACATTGTTGAGAGAGTGGGGGTAGGAGTAATCGGATTCAGTGCATTATTGGTGTGTTGTGTAAACCGAAGTGTGTAAACCGGAAGGAGTGGAAGTTTGTTGGTCAACTTTAATATTATTACTGCAGAGTCAGAGTTTTGATTTATTCTTTTTCCAATCAAAGTACCTCCCCTTTGTTTAAAGTATCTGCATGTTTTCCCCATTAGTCACTCGTTGTAAAAGCTTCAAGATTCGTTCAAGATTGAGAGAATCGTGTCACAATGTCGTCGTCCATATTATTAAATTGTGAAACTGAACAATTTGCTGTTAGAATCCCTTATACTTTGATCGATTGGTCCATCTTGTCCAGTAATTGTGGTGACTCCAGTTGTGATCATCATCATCATCAGTTGAGTGGTACTAGAGAAGAAGAAGAATCTGTGGACAATAATAAAAATCATTCGAACATCAGGAACAAGACGGGACAAGAGTGTCTTTGCCAATTACACGACTACTATTATCAACACTGTGACAAATGCAACAGGAGGAGTGTCATTGAGGAGGACAGTGACATATGTTCTTCAACCTGTGAATTAAATTGTTCCGTGATTCCAACCAACAACAACGTAAGAGTCATTCCAGTCAAGAATCGTGGAAATAATCGGGCAGACTTTCAGTCGAGAGCATTTGGACAATTTGAAACAGTTCGATGGGGCTGGCATAGGAAACAACCGACTGACTGACTAGGAACATGTAATAATCACCGTCTTCTTAATACCCTTTTCGTCATCAAACAACCCAAACCTGAGGCTGACGAGTCATTGTCCAAAATAGGAATCATCTTCGGCCCCAATTTTTGGAGACCCTCACCACGTAGATAGCATTCACAACAACTAAAACAACAATTCAAAATAAAAAAAAACAATAAATACAAGACTATTTTTCAAAACAAGATAAATGATTATTATCAAAAAATAATTACCTTCGTACCTTGTGGAATATGCCAGCAAATTAGTACTTTTGACAAGTAAAATTTCACCCTGGTATCAGTTTGATCAATATATCTTCCAGTCCTCATCTCTTAATATTGTTCTTCAAGTGATCCCCACTTAACAAGCAGTCAGTATTTGACTAGACAATATCAAAAACAAAATAGAATCCCTTGCAAAGTTAAAAAAAATATTTTAACTGTGGAGTTGATCAAAGGCGGGAAGGACGCCGATCGGATTTCTGAAAATTAACTCTCTTTGTACTTCATCAAATGTGGTGCTCGTGTTTGTACTTGTTTTTTGTTGAAGGTTCAAATGTCAACAGAGGATTGAGTCACACTGAGTGTGCTTCGTAATTTTATACAGACAACTCGAATTTTAGTGATTAGAAAAGTCGTCAGTTGGGGGACTCAAAAATAACTTTTGGTTTTGGCTTTCACACCTTGTACACATCTTTAAAGTAAGTAGTTGAAAAATATTTTAGAAGGACAAGTGACACACAAAATCCAAGGTTGAATGGCTTTCGTACCGTCGTCTTCCTCCAGCTCTGCTGAGAATCTGCGGTTAAAACTCGTCAATTGGTTTTCAATGTATTCGGGCCTGTTTCGGCGGAGCCGACAGGAATGTGAAAGTGTAGCTTCATTACTCCCAAAATCTGGTTAGTTAACTGTAGAGTGCATAAAGATATATTTACTCACATAACAAAGCCTTCAAATTGAAATCAATTTTTTTAAGTAGTTATGGTCCTTTGTTGTTGTTGTTGTTGAATAATTTGAAATCTACCTAATACTACTGTTGACACTTTGATAATCAAAGTTTGATTCCCCTTTGTAGTGGATATTCTTTTACTTAAATTTGAGTTTATGCGTTTTTTATTGACAAAATTTCTAACCTTAGGTACTTCATATGGATCCTTTCATTAAAAGGGACACAATAATACAGTCATAAAAATGAATTCGTGTCATTTGATCCTTTTCGTATTTCAGGCGAACTGAAGAATGGACATGGTCTCAAGGATGGAAGTCTACCGTCGAAAGACAAAGATACATCCGCGTCTCCAGAGTATATCAACTATGGAGATGAAGATCAGATGGAGATTGTGGTATTTTGACTTACACAAATAAATAGATAACAAAACTACCCTGCTACCCTGTCAATTGGATTTCAAAACACGTTTGAAATAACCTGTGTGTGCTTTTTTTTTTTTGTATTTTCATCTGTTATTTTCCAGGGCTACAAAAGATGTTCGGGTCGTACTGTTGTCACTTGGATTTTTATCATCCTAACTCTTGGCCTTCTTAGACTTATCTTCCATTGGTGGCCTAGACTCCTGCTCTACGCTACCCATCAAAAATGTCCTATTCGAAATGCTGATAAAATTCTTGCCATGGTATGTACTTACTTATGGTCCTCCTCAATTTCGTATGTAGTATTAAGTAGCATAAAATCATTTTTAGCATTTTCTCCCATATCCTCCCTCCTATTTTTTTACTACTACTGTACTAGTACATCCTCCCTTATTGTCTCAGATTATAAGTACATACATCTCTTTGTAGGTATATACACAAATGTCGTAAGTAGGTAATAGTCATTTCATGAATTGAAGTGCTCAGACACCGTGTCCCCTTGCCCTTGTCAATAATTTCATCCTGACTACATACTACCCGGAACATATCTAGTGGAAGTACACATAGGTAGGTAGTATGATGATATTAAATGTATGTGGGTCGGAAAACTTTATCGTCATAATTTCATCCCGTACAGACGCTTTTTTTTAATACAATAACCGTCAAGTCTTACGAGTTGTCTTTGTTGATTTTAACCTGATTTAGAAGTTCTTCTCTCATGGAAATTGTCCTCTTCTTCTCTTTCTCTGATAAAGAGAAAGAATTCCTTTTTGTGAGTGGTCAGGGAGTATAATTTCATTCTTCAACATTAGAGTGCTTGGGCCCTATATTTTATCTTTTTACCCGGTGAGTGACTCAGAAGCGTCGTTATCTCTTTTGACATTCTCTCAATAACAATAAGTGAACCGAGATGATTGCAATTGAAAGAATATCTAGGTCAAGTAAGCTCTCGAGTAGAAAAATCAATATGAAAAAAAGAATTGAAAATTTTCTCCCCTACATCAACATGCTATTACAACACTCGTGGATTTTATTGACTTTTATTTCCTCCAAATTAAGTACTCAGAATAACAATGGAGGATAGTTGTTGGTTAATGTTAGCTCTGAGAAACAGTATGAAACGACAATACCATTCTCGTCGATATTATAATATCAAAGGTCAATGACGCAATAATGCAGAACTATGTATTTCATTTTGCAAATCTTTTTCCTCCATTAGTTTCTAGGATAAATTGTTTTGGAAAAAGTTTAAAACTATTCTCTCTGCTACATTATTTGCACAAACCACAAACACAATGGTATGCTGTCATGTCCACCCACACGCAGATATTAAGGATGATGAAAGGCACATGTCGTTGACGTCGTCAGTTTTTATGAACGACAAACTGTTGCTCTCAATCATTTTTTATCATAATGTAATTTTTGTCCCTTTGTATGTAGGAATTAACAAATCATTAAACAGTTTGAGGAATGGGGTTACACTGTGTACGCTAATATCCTATCAAAGGTCACTACAAATTAATTCAGTCGGTGTCAGGGAGAGGCAGAGAGGAACACCATCATCATCAAATGGAGTGTCATAAGAGATTATCTATACTCCTTTCCTCCTCCATTCTTCTACGTGAAAAAGACGGCTCGTCGTGTTGTAATGTCTATCAGCCATTCAGTATTGTATTTGTAACTAAAGCTCGTATTCCAATTCTTTTCTAGATGAAAGAATTGTAATGATCAAGTTATATATGATTGTCTTTGAGTGATCGATTTGAATTCTTTTTTCTCCAAATACACACACACATATGAGGTCATATCCTGTCGTCAAATTTCATTCCTCTTCTTCTCAAATTCCTATTACATTACAGAAATCATATTGGACGAGTGCAATCATTAAATGAATCACTCTTTCTCTCTCTCTTTAGTGTGTGTTTGTGGATGGAGATATTTGTAAGACATCCCATATGGCACGTGGCTTTATATTTGTTCGATTCTTTTGGCTTGCGACGAACTTTTATTTTTTTTTTCTCTTTTCACATCTTCGTGTACATGTATGAGTTGTTTTAAATATTTATTCCGATCATCAAACGAATTGGAATTGTGGTAGTTCAGCAAATAAAATAAAATATTAAACTGTTTAGATACTTGAAATTTTTTTGTAGTCTTGTTGACTACCAGTCTTCCAAAACTTATTGAGTAAGTGCAAGTGTTCATGATTTTAAATTACAATGATTTAGCAAGTTGAATATATTTATGATTTTTTCTGAAAGAGTTTTTTTTAAAAACACACACAAGTAAGTACATTTATGTGTTGACGTGTGTGTGCTACTGGTTGAGAACTATGACCTACTTTGCACAAAGTACATGTTCGTCATCATTGTGAGTGAACACACATGCTCCCTTTTCTTCTTTAGACTATTCATAAAATTCATAATTAATTCAGTCAACAAAATGGCGTCAGCTCATCCTTCCTCCCTTGTTTTGTTGGGATAATGATGATCGAGACATTGTCCAAATAAAATTTCGCATGACACACAGACAAAAGCTGTAGATAAGAACAGCCGACGCTGATGACATGTTTTAGTTGATAGATTTTCCTTCATTCTCAATTAAGCCCAATGTTTACATGTGTTCTTTTCCAAAGTCTTGTTCTGTCCAAATTTTCCTTGTTGTCCCATCCCAGTAATCAGGTATGTGGAAATAATCCACAGTCCACACACATTTGAAACCACAACTTTTCCCTGTATTAAAATTTACAACACTAGTAACTACTTTGTAGTACACACTGTGACTGTCAAAACATTCTAATATGTAGTCGTACTAAAATGAGAGGTGATGTGGATTGTAAATTGATGTGTTGTTGTTATCCAAAACAGGAACATTACCAGGAGAAGTACAAACGTTACTACGTCAAGCCCATTCGTGTGATTTCAGCCGACCTTTTCAAGTGAGTTCAACATGTCTTTCTCTCTCTTGTCACTCAGTCCAGTTTCTATAAGTACATATGAATTGACATACAACAATAAATCATCATAATACTTCCATATAAAATGCACATACATGAATGTTAGATGACACACACAAAACACAAGAGTGTGGATTGAGGGACATGAATGCATATTGTGGGCTCCAGACGGGAATATTCTAGTCCTGTGGGTGATCCAGCTGGGCTTCTATAATTAAACACATCAATGTAAATAATACATTTTACAATATTATCACGTAGACTCATACTAGCTACCTTGCATTTTGTGACACCTTCATCAATACCAAATACCACCCACTCAACTCTCTTCTGCATTTCCCCCGGAAATTCAAAACGAACAAGTCAAGGACAGACAGGAAAAGAAAGGAGTCGCAATAGCAAGAGTCGGCATAAGGACTGTCAATTTGACTGTAAGCCACTAATTATTATTGAAACATCAACCACACTTTCATTACAATTTCTATACGTACAGACCCACAATTATTTATAGAGCAACATTCAATCATTCAATAACACATGGTCTTTTTGTGTACTGACAAAGATGAGGAAGCTTGTACCTCATTAATATAACTCAAATTGTCAAGAAATAATACAAAAAAAATCGGCATGTTCTCAACTCATCTGTCGTCGTCGTTGTCGTCATGAGACAGTGCATTGCTCCGCAAAAAAGTTGTTTTCCCCTCTCTCCTCCTCAAATTCTATGTGCATAAATAATAAGCATTAATGGCTTAGTACTAGCACTGACGTTTTCTTTCTCTTTTTGCAAATGTGCTCTCATTTTAGTATAACTGTATGGACGCAGTTATTCCACTGGAATATGTTTCTCCGAGAAAGAACCCTCTCTAGATTAGCCTCTGTTCGGTATATTGTCAGAGAGAGAGAGAGAGAGCAAGGAACGGGTAAAACGTCATGTGTGTGTGTCTTTTCGTCAATTTCACTTGTAAACATGACTTGTTTCCTTCATCGTATCGTGTGTGTACGTTGTACATGGACAGCATACAAGTTTGAAACAAACGTTGTGTGTGTGTGTTGCTATTTCTGTACAGTTTAACGAGGAAATTTTGTCCGCATTTTCCTTGAGATAGGATTGCATGGCTCAAGTCTACTAATGTGTAACTCTATACACGTATACAATGGTAGAGGGAAAAAGTTTGTGGATATTTTTATGACTTGTGTGTGTGTGTGTACGAGTCTCTATTTGTATTGAGAGGGATTTAGATATGGGTAAAACCAAAATTGTGGCTGAATCAGAAATTACTGGTTGTGTTGGAGTAGGAGTAGGACGGACGGGGATGTACTTATTTGAGTAGACATCATATGGACTTTTATGGAGTTGTGTGGCTGGGGTAAGATGATGTAGGTACCAGCCGGGAAGGGACTGACACCACGTACTTTTTGTACGTGCTCCTTGACAGCCGTTATTTTATATTGCGAATAATTCACCATCTTTTTTTATTGGGTTATCCAACCCGTTTAGGATAAGGCCTGCAAATATACACGTGTAAATATGTACAATGATTAGTACAACTCTGACATTGAAAAGAAATTTCTCTCTTATTTGTCATCAATGTCGTTCAATCTGTTGATATTGTTTTAGTACAAATCCATTACGTTTTCCATACTGCAACGTTCGTGTATGACATGTTCCTATTAATGACTATTGATTAGTGAATAATCAGATGAGAGTTGACTTTACATTTTTTTTAGTGGTGACGTCTGTCAACCCTCTGTTCCACCTCTGTTCTTGAGTTTCATCTAGAGTTCAGATATTTTTTAGAAGAAAACCTTTCAAACTTTTATAGATGGCCATTAGCCTCAGCTTGGCTATTACTTCTCTTATTTCAGTAGAGGTTTTCAGATGAATCATATATGTGGCAAATGCATGGCTCCAGTGATTCATCTCCTTAATCGCCGAATTGATGACAAGCCAAATTTCCACAGAATAGTATCTATAAATATATATATTAACTACAGTCAGCAACTTTTTTTAATTGTCGGTTTGGTCTTCCGGAGATGTTAATATCATTTTTACAATGTGCTTGTGAGATGCAGTCTACACTGTCTGTACAACTACTGCATTTAATGCATTATAGTCTGGGATATTTTTTCTTTTTGTAAAAAAATTATTTTTCACAGTTGACTATTCAATACTGGAGCTATTTTTATGTCCAAAGCGGTGAGTTTCAGACACAATCGGAAAGTCATGTTTGGCCTTTATAATGCTTATATATTTGCTAAAGATATGTCGTATTGTTTATTTTTCGCAATGCAAAATGTTGATAGTTTACTCTTGTACAAATTATATAGTCGGTTGATTGTGAAAAGTTTTGTGTGTGTTATCGGAGGAAGTTTGATGTTATGTGAAGAGAAACTTTTCCTCTAGTTTTATATTACTGGTAATGTTTTAGTTGGAAATCCTTCAACGAGACACTACACTACAGAGTTTAGTCCAGCTGGGAGCACAAGGAGACACGTATTGTTTGAGGAGAGAAGGGAAAGAATGGGTATATGTAATGTAAAGGGAGCAGACAGTGGCAGGCACAAAGAAAAGAGTAATAAAGATATCCAAGTACTTATGTATACTACTCTGTTATTTTTTTCAGGGTTTTGTCAGGAGCCAAGAAGCTGTACAAAATATGAATGTATATTTTGAGCTCCATATAATAATAGGGATAGATAAAACGTGGAAGAGTTCAGACCTAAGTCAGTCAGAGACATGAGGAGACGGTGTGGACTTTTCGCAATTTCCGTAAAATTCAAGTGAGGAGCGAAGGAGAATGATTTTCATTTTGAAAGTTGCAAGCTAGTCGCAAGTTTTCTCATAATGTGTAGGAAGTGTCAGTATTTGCATGGAGCATCAAGTTTCATTTGTCATTTGTACATGTTTGTGTGTGTGTGTGAGCGAGGGATCTGCATTTATAAATATGTAGAAGGATACATAATTTGAGGAAGTCTGTATATCTGTATGAAAGATGTTGCAATGTTCTGTTCTGATTTTTTTGTGATGATTTTGCAAATTATCAATTAAATCCAGGAATTGTTCCAAATTTATAGAGAGAGTAGGTCTAATACACTTTACTATGTATCAATGTGAAATATCAATTGGGAATCTGTAATCTCTGGTGATCATATTAATGGGAGAAAACGTATCCTCTTAGTTTAGATAAAATATGTCTGAGTCAGAGTTATCTGAAAATGGAGGATGCATGGCATATTTGACTTAATTAGCACACACAGTGTGATTAGTGAATCATATCTTACTAGAAGTGTAAAAGATGGTAAAGTTTATTCACACAAAAGAATCTCAAGTCTGGCTTTCGTTTGGTGACCAGACATTTTTCTTGCAGTGCACATGAACTTGTGAACATTTGAGCCATGTTTCAAATTAAAGATAAATAAATACACGAGTTCAAACAATACAAGGATTCTCAGTCTTCTGATTTGCAGGTGGTATCTGTACAAAATGGGGAAACAACTTGTGTTAGCTCCTCCTGACTCCTGACGTTACATGTGTGATGTGAACATGGAACAAGGTTTTTTTAAAAAAAGACATTCTCTGTGAGAGTCCGGAGAAGTTGAATTCGGATTTTTAGCATGCATTAACCCTGAGGAATATTTTTGCATCAGAAAAGTTCTCGCCTCCACGATTTCTAATTTTAAGAATAATCGTCTCGTTTATTTCTCAGACGGGAGAAGGAGAACGGAAGCACAAAGTAGTAGCAGCTTGTAGTAGTTATCACACATGCAGTATTAAACAGACACACACTCCCAAACGTACACACATAATGTTAGGAAGTTGTTGGATGAAGAGAAAAAAAATATTCAAAATCAGTATAATTTTGCCGACACCCAGAGTTATAAATCCGGGTGGATGCCAACTACCTGTCTAAATAAAATTTACGCTTACAGGCCACGATTAGCACACAGAAGATATCGTAACCATAATGACTATATGTGTCTCAGATTAGGCTTCTGTAGTTAAAGACGTCACACTTACATTTTTGGATTGTAGAAAGGCTTTTCCCGGATTATGAGGTCCTTTAAGATTAACAATTTCAAGATAGGAGAATCCTATACTGTTGTATGTACACGACTTTGGTTTTCATGTATATTGTACGTAGAAAGGGGTTTATTGTGGAGAGAGGGAAAGAGAGGCGTAATAATAAAAAAAAGTCAAAATAGTTCCCTCTTGGTTCGAAAAGACACGAAAGGGAAGAAAAAGGAAATGGAGATGCTTATGGAACGTTGAAATTTTTCGTGGTTCTCTACAGCTTGACGTGTAATAAATATAAGTATCAAGATTCAAAAAATAATAATAAATATTTTAGTAGGACAGACAGTCAGACGATTCAAAGAAATGCTGCTGTTTTTTCTCTATGTTATTCCAGTGGACAGGAGAAAGAGCAATAAAAAAAGTAAACCATGTCAAAGGAATGATGTGTAGTGGAATTGTGCAAAATAACAAAGAATTGAAAGACACAAACATGACTTTATGATCTATGCAATCATCTCTCTCAACTTTTCACATCAATTTTACCATTAACTGAGGAATCGTGGTTATATTTTCTTTTCGAGACATTTCCCTCTGATTGTAGTTACTTTATGTCCTACTGTTTGTCTGTGTGTAGACAATAATATTGTGAATTGGGTTAATGTGGAGCCCTTCCTTTGGATTTGATATGAAAATTTTTAACTGGACTCCGGTTAGAAGAGTAAAGTTTTTGCATGGTTGTTGTATGTAACATACTCATTGTGGGGATGCTGGAATTGCAAAATGGGAACCAGAAGTGTGGATGGGTCTGAGTTTACAGCATGTTGTGTAACTGTTACTACAACTGATCCAAATTGTATATGGGTAAACAGAGATGAGTGTTACCGAACACAGAATAATGTGTGTATGGAGTGGAATATACACAATAAAATTTACAAACGGATGGTCGCAAGTGATAATGAAGGATGACTGACATTTGTCAGTGGAAATGGGATCTTGGTCGCGTTGGTTTCCTCCTCTTCTTCTTCCAGCACGACTCTCAAGTTAAACCATGAGGAAATGAAAATGTGGTTTTGCCTGGTGCATCATAGATTCTCTCCATCCAGGAAAGAGTAGAATGGAACAGAGTGAGCAGAGGGGACGTGGCTGTGTAATGTAATACAAGTTGACATTGCCTGTCAAAGGGAAGATATGCGAAATGTTGTTCATTGTTCAAATATTTTGTACGGTCGGTTCTTCTCTTTTTGATTGATTAGTTGTGTGCATTCACCTATACTAATAAGTATGTATTATGTACATATTCAACTTTCTCTCTTGTTAAAATAGTATTATTTGTGTCCTGATTCATTTCAAGAATTCATTATGTATTTCCCTTCCCATTCTACGTGGGCTTCATCTGAGGGGAAGTTTGGGTGTAACGTAGGGAAAAGAGAGACGTAAAGATTAACATGTGAAGTTAAAAAGAACCTCAAAAACGTAATTATCAACTCATTGTAGATTGTTCTACGTTGCGAGAGAGAAACTCCACAGTTTACTCCACTCCATAGACACGCTCACTAGCTAATTGAATTAATTGCTTGGTAAAATGGGATGCTGGCTGGCAAAAGAGTTGAGAATTTTCCTGGCATGTACAGCTTAGACTATGAGAGAGAGAGAGAGAGAGATGTACTACATGTGATGAGTATATAGGATTGCGCTTTGGTTAAATGTGAATTCAATTTAACCAAAAGTACTTCTCTCTTTTTCTCTTGTCAAAGTTCTTGTATATCTTGTGCAGTTCCAAGTATAGGTATATTGCAGTGACAACTCCAGGAAATCTCACAAAAACTTGCATATTGTATCTTGAACTTTGTATATGTGTGTGTGTATCCTGAATATCCCTTAGTATGTGTCTGTATTTCCAAAGTGAAATGTTGCCAAGAGAGAGGGAGAGAGAATTTTCTGTCTCTTTCTCTCAGTGTATCATATCTTTTGATATTACATGGACATATGCACACATGACACACATACACAATCATATTTCACGAATGGAAAAAGAGACGCAGCTGGTTAGGAAGAGCATCCGATTCAAATTCACTTTACTCTCCAGTCGCACAAAATGATAATCCACCACCACCAAGGGATACTCTTTGAGGTTGTAATGTGTGTGTATGTGTGTGTTTGTGGGGGGAGAGGATTGAAATTTACAACTATCCTACATTCCACATACTACGTCGTCTCTTTTTTGGCGGGGAAACGGGCGGGCAGTCCTGTCCAGTCTTCATGTCCTCTTCATGATTATGCGGGTAGTCAAGGTTGTGGTTGAGCCACGGTGAAGTATGCATCCATATCATCATTCATGCATTCTATTCCAGCCCGTATGTAGTATGTACACACACGGAGAGAGAGTGGAGGGGAGAGTCCATGTAATCGTATTTTTTGGTAAATGTATCATCCGACTTGGCCTACTTTCCCTCTCTTTTCAATTTTCCATGATTTGATGGAAGTGTGCATAAAATCAAAGGAGTATTTTGAGAGTCAGGATGGGAAAGAGGAGACAGTAAATCCTGAAATAATAAGATGAGTATGTGGAAAACTCCAGAGTCGACCCGCATTCGGATTTAATATATATTTTGTATGTTCACCAGAGGAGGAGGAGGACTCCTCTAATCTCTGCCTGTCCTACATATGATTTTCCTACATATACAGGGTGGGCCAAAGTAGACTGGATAACTTTAATGTTGAATAACTTTTGTCAGTATTCGAATTTTTTCATAAAATTCATATCCCAGTGTACCCAAAGAGTGCAGAATTTGATCCACTTTTGGTCCCATGCAATTCGGTTGGAGGGCTGAGTTGAAAAATCGTCCTCAAAATTTTTTACGCGTCTAAAACTCGTCATCTTCTTTTCTTCATATCTCTGCCATCCCTTGGAATTTTTTGACAAAACCTACTGTATTAGTTTGGTAATGAGTTGGAGTATCTGGGACGCTGGTTAAACTTTTGAAAATACCCGGGTTTCTAGTACCCGGTTTTCGGGGTCTTCGGTTTTTCGGAGTTTTTGACATTATGGTGTAACCATTGTTGAAAACTGAAATTATGGTTCTTTAACTTCACTCTGTTTTCGAAATTTGGTTGATCCGAGTGTTTTCATCAAAGTTATGACCATTTGAAAGCAACAAGTCCAAAACCCGGGTATTTGCTCTCCCACGTCAGAGCATGAACAGGATAAAAATATGGGAGGTCATGGAGAGTGACAGGCAACTAATTGCCTACATGGAGATGGTCTTGACAACATTTTTGATCAGCGGGTTTTGTCGTAATGACCTCAGACGTCCAAAAAACCAAAGAAGAATTAGTGAAAAATTTTGATTTTCCCCTATTTTTGACCATTTTTCAGCCCGGGTTGTAGTTAAACCCTTCAACCGAATTGCATGGGACCAAAAGTGGATCAAATTCTGCACTCTTTGGGTACACTGGGATATGAATTTTATGAAATAATTCGCACACTAACAAAGTTATTCAACATTAAAGTTTTCTAGTCTACTTTGGTCCTCCCTGTATATATATATGTATGATATTTTAGGATTAGAAAGCTTTTGTACAGTTTCAGTTTCCACTCTACGGAACGGAATGAAGGCTTGAGCCACACACATTCATTTTGATGGCTTAATGTTAATTGAATGGCCACGCAGCAAGCCAAAGTGAAGACAGAGAGAGAGAGAGCCAAGAAGATGAAGAAGATAATGCCTTTCTTTTCTCTTTCTTGTCTCTCTTTCTTCTTTGTGTGTGTGTGTCGAGTACACTCTAGTGTCTTATTATTATGATTTGGTTGAGGCATTAGGAATCTAGGCTACAGGTATGGAATCTGAAGATGGGAAGTTTGTCGAAATTGTTCTACTCTGTATTTAAATTTCCATCTTTCTCATTTTCTCAATGCCTGACGAATCCCTTATTCTTTGGTCCTTGGAGTTCTTTGTGTATAATCCTGTGAGACTCATTTATTCCTTTTCATTCGGATCCGAGGGGAATGAACAGTTGATATGAGAGAGAGTGGAGATTAGCAGAAATAAACGCAAATAAAAGTTATCAACGAGAGCTTAGTCTGAATGTGTGTGAGAATCGTAATTCATCATTTTGGATAGGAATTTTTTTAACTTTTCCGTTCAATTGACTATGACAATGTGTGTGAGTGCGTAGTAGTAGTAGAAAGTTCAAAATTAAAAATTGAAATGCACAAAGTAATAATATTATTCAGCTTTTCGGAGTCAGTTGATCAGGTTTGGGGGATCCAGAGTAGGGAGATTCATATAAAAATAATGTAGTGGGTGATGGGGGGGGGGGGGGTTG
>WJFB01001146.1:0-36803 GCA_009870185.1 Pygmarrhopalites habei
ATTTAAAATTTTTAGGAACTTCCAATAGGACGACGATGTTGTGTTTGTCGAAGTAACAATGCAACTAA
The DNA here is from genome assembly GCA_009870185.1 of Pygmarrhopalites habei. Classification (NCBI taxonomy): domain Eukaryota; kingdom Metazoa; phylum Arthropoda; class Collembola; order Symphypleona; family Arrhopalitidae; genus Pygmarrhopalites; species Pygmarrhopalites habei. The sequence continues at coordinate 69 of WJFB01001146.1, forward strand.
ATTCAGTGGCGAAATGGAGTTATGCAGTAGTTGTAAAAGTTTAAAGAACAAACAGAAAAGTAACATCCTGTCTTGTGACGGCATTCTACAACAATTGGATCAGTGCATTCCTGACTTCCGTTACACAACCTGCGTCAAATGTACGGCTACTGAAATGAAGAGACTGTTGCCCGGTTATTACACTTACAATAACCTTCAACCTGCTATTGAGAATGAGACTCCAGAAGAAGAAAAGTCAAAAGAACAAAAAGAGAAGGAAACAATGATTAAGAGAGCCAAAGAAGGAAGTGGATTTTTGATGGATCTTGGAATTACCACTTTTTACAAGACCGTTGGAGATGATGATCGAGTATCACAGGTATGTCAGATGTTGGAATAATTTTATATTATTGCTTATATTAGCTGCAAAGGAGAGAGGAGATAGTTTTTTGTCATTTGGATGTCGTTCAAAGGAAAATGACCGATATCTATTAGTCTACAAGTAGTATTAGTAACATTTCGCATTTTTCCTGAAAAGTGTCCAATAAATCATGTCTACACAAAATCTAATTTACACTCATTTGTATTGCAGTTCAACATTGCCAATCTCCCGGATGGAGCTGAGTATGCTGCAATTTTAGTTAGGGCTATGAACTTTGCTGATAAAGAGAATAGATCATTAGCCAATATAATTTTGAAAGTGAGATTGGACGATCTAAGACGAGAGACTCCTTATGGACTACATAGTTTGATGAAAACACAATAATACACTAGCTTCTTTGATCAGAAAAATCCTGACTCTGTCCAAAGCAGTCTAGTCTATATTGACATGAATTTGATTGAATGGTTTCCTTATCAAAATGGATGGAGTAATGTGGCTGCCATTAACTTTCTTTGCTTCAATGTAAGTATACTATTAATCATAACATAGTAATTATTTTGTGTATGTGATATACACATGTGATGTTTTATTTTTTGGAATTTCAGCTGACTGATTATCTCTTGAATCCACTTCTCAATAGTCATCCAAATCAAGACAGGACTGAGGGTCAAACAGAGACATTCAATCAACAACTGAAAGTTGAACATTTCAAGGATACAAAATTTTTTGGTCTCTTTGGTCATTTTCTTGAATTGAGAGGATGTGAAACAGTTGAATGGAGACAAAGTGAAGAACCATTCGAGACTGAAGAATTTGCATCAAAGGCAGCAAAAGTTGAAAAAAATAAATTTAAAGGAGTCGTTTATGCAAAAATATCTAAAAAGGGAAATGTAAGTTTTAAATTATACAATTAAAATTATGTGTGTGTACTCGTCTAAATTACGAAACAACATCTGTGATTGTAAATATTAGGTTGTGATTGGAAGTAATACTCAGTCTCTACAACCTCGAAAACATCACATTTCCTGTCCATGTGCTTGGTGTGCCTACCTGGACGATCATGATGATGAAGAATACATTTCTGTCATTTTGTATTATTTTGTGAAAAAAGAAGAGGCTCTTCATTATGAAGGAATGATGCAAACTGTCTTTGCTCTCGCTCAAGTCTATGGAATGAAATTGTCTGATCTCAAACTTCCCTTTCCAGTGAAGCCTAAACCTACGGATACTTGGACTAATTTTGACCCATCAAATCTTCCAGAGGTCAACATTGATATTATCAATACTTTCATCCACTGTCATCCTCTAACTTTTGCTCAACACAATGAATTTTTGAATATGATCAAAGTTCTTTTCAATTCAGAATTAATTTTGGGTTACAATTATTATGAAGATTATTTTCGTTTTCCAAAAGATTTAATGGAAGTTGATTATGATGATTATTATTCCTTTCTCTATTATGTACTTGATTTGATTCAAAATGAATTATTTCTGAATGAAAATAATGTGTGCTTTCACATAATATTATAATTAAAATGAACTACTCATGTCCTTAATCTTTTAGTTCATGATTTGAAAAATGAGTCTGCATTGAGTTTGTTTTCCATTATTACAGAAAGTACTTGCAATATCTTGTTTCAACAAATAAATACAATTATTTTACTCACTGAACCTTGTGAAAACATTCAAGGGCTTCTTCATAAAATTGGAGTTGTTGGTTGGCCAAACCGAGATTGTACAGGGCTTCAATGCATGATGAATCAGTGGACAGGGCTTCATTGTAAAATTCCTTGGCTCTCTCATACTCTTGACGACTGTACATACAGTTCCCCAAATTCACTAAAAAATTAGTAGTAAAAATTAATTGAAATTATCCAACTTTCGTAGTTTAATTGAGAGGGGTCAGTTATGGAGTTTAAAATAATTTTTCGACTGTTAGACTTGGACGCCACTTGAGCGGATGAGAGCTGACTTTGGGGAGAAGAAATTGAGAGAAGATTCAAGGAGTAGAAGTTCAGTTAAAGTTTCATTACCGTAAGCACACGAATTGTAGAAATCAGCCGTTTTCGCCACTTCTCCGTATTTCTCAGCTTGTGCCAAATCCCCTTGCTATTTTTGATATATGTAGTGAGTATTTATCATTTTGAAAATTTCTTTTATATGACAACGGTTCTCAAAAATAAGAAAAAATTACCAGGAAAAACATGAATGACAAGTTTGTAGCAGCTGTTTAGAAATAAGACAAATAATCAATTTTTAGTTGTTATGTATTATCAAATATGTTTGGAGTAAAATTAATGTATGGCTAACCTGCTGTGGCCACTTTGGTCTCCTTTTTTTCAAAAGACTTTAAAATTTCTGTGGCTTCAGTCAGTTCTCTTTGTTTGAGGAAAACCAAAGCTTTGCTGATCTGATTCAAAACATTTTTTTAATTAAAAAATTGGACATGTTGGACAGTGTGTATGAAAATTATTTTTTAGGAAATAAATACCTCCAGGGCATGAGCCAAAGCAGCATGTTTGGATGATTTGATGGCCTCTGTGACCCAGTGATATCCTTCAGAGAAAGTATTTTCGACGACTGGAGCAATAAGTCTAGCAGCTGAGAGGACACATCTTTCAGCATACAATTTCCTCTCCTTCTCCAACTTCCTCAACTTGTCAGTCTTCAGAACTTCAACCAAAAGTTGAGACACTGGATCATCCTAGAAGAGAGAGAGAGTGGTCAAAATTGCATGAATGTCACCAAAAACGAAGAAAAATGAATGGAATTGAAATTTACTGAAAGATGTGCATATTTGTCTTCTTCATCCTCAGCCTCCATCGGGACTTCAAGTAAAAGTTCAAAACTCCTTTTAATTTTCTCTGCATCGGCAGCCATGAAATTAGCAACGACAGCATGAAGCCCGGGTTTAAAACTTGGTTTTTCGGTCATAATGTACTCAAAACATCCAGCAGCATCCACTGGAGAATTAATTCGGAGGAAAACTATTCCCATGTTGTGCATCAATTTTAGTCTTAAATCCCGATTACTCTGGTTGAGTTGGTCCATGGCCATTCTGTACATTTTGATTGCTTTTGTTGGATTATTTTGTTTAAAATAAATATTTCCCATATTGATCTTCACTTTTGCTCCATGGGACAAGAATTTATTTTTTGAGATTGCATGATAAGTACTCAGGGCCTCTGTGTACATTTCACAGGCTTCGTACTGACTCGCCAGATTGAAGAGAACCTAAAATTATGAGAAATCAATTTTATTTATTATTTAAAACAAATTTAAATAATGCGATTCTTACGGAAAATGTGATGTCCCAGTCATGACCCTCATTCGCCCCAGCCTGTTCTTTGAGTCGCATCAAGGATTTTTCTTTGTTGGAAGCCTCCTTTGCAATCTCTAAACCTTTTTTGTGATCCCCTTTACAACTTATCAGTACAGACTGTTCAATCAGATTATTTATCTTCTCTTCCAATTGTTTCATCTTCTCTTCCGGTGTGTCCTCGACTTTGGCTTCAATACTTGGTGAGGCACCCTTACTAGCTTGATTCATAGGGTCAAATACATTTTGACTCGATTTTGCTGCAAAGAATAGAATTAATTTAGAAAATTACAACAGCAAAGTAGTAATTATAATTGTGGAGTCTTAAGTACCCGCCGTGTACCCTGCCCCCCGGACAGCGGTCATGGGTCTATTAACTCCTCCATCTCCATTCATCCCTGTTATGGGTCGAGCTGTCCCAGTTCCTCCTCGGGTCAGTAGACTTGACCTTGCTGCTGTAGCTTGTCTCATAAACTGTGCAAAATAATAAGTCATGTAAAATAACAACAACAATAATACAAAAAGATAGAACATAAAAATAAAAAGCTTATTTACCCCAGCAGCTGTACCTAGACGGGTTGAAGTACCCAGACCAGACATAACTGCCTGTCCTGAAGTCCTCCCTCTTGTCGGCATTGCCTTTTAATCATACATATTCACAGATTAGTCATTTTTACATTTAGTTGATAATAAGAATAATAATTTAGTTTGTTTACTGTTGGTCGTCGATTTTCCAGAGTCCTAGCTGTATGCTGAAAGTTTTCATCAAACTCCAAGTCCTCTGTATTTAATGCTGAGGGGTAGTCATTGTATCCAGAGTACAGATCCTCATCATCTGATGCATTTACTCTAAACATATTGTTACTCCGACCTCCAGTCTCTCCTCTATTTCGATTTCTGTCCATCTTCTCTGTAGAGTGTAATTTATCTTTTAAGAAACACTAATGTAGTTTTTCAACAATTTAACTAATTGTTATTATCACAGACTTCATAATTATTTACAAAAATTATCAAAACTTCAATTCAGAGGACACAAGGAAAGTACAGTACAGAATAAAAATAGACTGACTATTTTGTCCAGAAAAGAAATCGATTCACATCCAAGACAACGGAGGACAACAAAGACGAGCCCCGGAAGAGTCATTTTTCTGAGTCATCCTTGAAATGCCCACAAATATTCAAAGTCTTGGTCAAAAAAAAGGTTTTTTTGGTTATCTCTCTCAAAAAATTGACAAAAGACGATGGCAAGTCGTCGAATGCGAATCAAAACAGTGGCCAAGCTCCCATCAGCCACAAGACCTCGTCCGAGTGACAGACCGAAAACCCCAATAGTTGAAGGAGATCAGGATGGAGAGATGCAAGCAATTTTACCATCACCCGGTATTCAACAATCACCAAAATCTTCATTTTCTTCTGACATTGCCTCTCCACCTTCAATTTATAATATATCTTCTCCATCCGGAAGTAGTTACCTCCCTCCTCCGTCACCAAAGGCTCCAGTGTATCATATATCTCATCCTGTGGCCTCTCCAAAGGTATTTGTAAATTGTCAAATTGAATGATGTAATAATTTTGTGTGGGACCAGTTCTTAAAATTATTTTCTTTTCAATGTATAGACTCATCAACAACAGAATGAAGATACAACGGCTATTCTTCATGTCATGTCAATTTCATCAGCTGGGTTACTCAGTCCTCGAACTCCACAATCAATTCCAGTGTCTCCTTCTCCAGCGAGTATTAGTCGTCCAGAAAGTCCTCGTCGACCTCCAACACCCAAAACACCACATTCATCTCATGTGGATCATCATCATGAAACAAATTCTCAAGACAATTTTATCAATCCTCCTACTCCTACTTACTTGTCAGCATACTCTGCTCTGAGTCCAGGTATGGGACCTGGAATTTCCCTAATGTCCCGAGCACCTCCATCAGTCAGTCCTGGACCAAATACATCCTGTTCCTCTTTGCTTGATGAATCTGGTGGAGCCCTTTCCAACAAGTCAGCTTTTGTGGCTAACACTCGGCATTTTAGTTTTAATACTCCTGACAGTCACAGCAAGTCAACTGTAGGAAAGTCTAAACCTAATTTGATGAATCGCATCAAGTCTAACTCTTCCGCAGTATCTTCTTCTACTTCCCAGACTCAAGTTGCCGTAATTACTCCTCATAAAGATTCTTCTTCAACTACACCCTCAACACCCGCCGCTTCTTCCTCTGAAACCCTTCGTCAACGTTTACAAAAGGGTAGCATTGCTCCATCAAACTCAAAATATGCAATGATTAGAAAAGAATACTTGAACAAATATCAAAATAAGACACCTGACCCTAAAGATTTGACAATACTCCATTATGCTTTTTTTAACCCACCGTAAGTTGCTCTTTGGTCTGTCATGTCTTAATTGTCTACTAAGAAACTTAGAATGACTCGAATTATTTTTCTAATTGAATTTTTTCCTTGTACATAGAAAACCTAATCTAGAAGAGGATTCAGGAGGAGGAGAAGATCCACAAAACGAGGATGAGGATGCAATTTTCGAAAAGGAAAAGTCTCCGGAACGTAAAAAAAGGAAACGTTCAGGTGAGAAAGTGGAAGATCAACCTTCTTCAAAGGAAAAGGAAGGAGAGACGGCTTCTAAGAAATCAAAAGAATCTGAAACAGTAGGACCAAGGGTTAAAGGTAATTTATTGTTTGTTTTTACTTTCATGCGTAATCATTTTCCTTGCTTTCATTTTCATTCGAGAATATTAAATATTATGATGATGAGAAATGTTTATGAATTATGATTCTAGTCGGACCTGATGGTCAACTAATTGTGGACGAACAGAGTCTGGCGAGTTTTGTTGCATAGAAGCTATTTGAATTTATATTGATTGATTTTTCTGTTTAATTTTGGATTTGTAGGCTTTGTTATAATAATCTTTGTCTATTTTTTACCACAGGTCACCATAACCAGTGAAGCGGAAAGAGCTAAAGAAAAACTTGCTCATATGGAAACAGTGTCAGGGACGATTTCCGGTTTTTACAGAAAAAAGCCTTTCAGAAGAACAACGGAGTGGTCACAAAAAGGTTCATTATATATTTTTTTTTTCAAAACTTACTTGTCAATTGACTTGATTTGTATTTAATTGCCCATTTTTGTGTGTGATCCTCAGATACAATAAAATTCTACCGTGCTTTAATGCAATGTGGAACGGACTTTTCCATGATGGCCTCTCTCTTCAAAAACCGAACACGGAGTGAAATCAAAGCTAAATTTAAGCGAGAAGATCGTCGTAACACTGAGCAAGTGAGTCGTGCTCTGAGATCTCAAGTATTTAATCCAACACTCCCTTTGACGGACAGTGAGGACAGTGAGGAGGATGAAGAGAAGGAACAAACTGTAATAGAGGAGGAAGAAATTATTAAAAAAGAAAAAGGGACAAAGTCAAGGCCACGGAGAAAAGTTTTACCAGAAGTTGACAATCTAATTTCGGATGATCCGGATGCTGTCATCACAAAACGTCAAAAATCGCCAAAAAAGTCTAGTCCAAATAAGGAAGTAAAGGAAGTGGGAAAGATTAAAAGTCCAAGGGATCCAACTCTCCCCTTGACGGACAATGAGGATGAAGAGAAGGAAGGAATTATTACAAAAGAAAAAGGAACAAAGTCAAGGATACAGAGAAAAATTTTACCAGAAGTGGATAATCTCATTTCGGATGATGTGGGTGCTGTCCTCACGAAACGTCACAAAGTGTCAAAAAATTTGAGTGTCAATAAGGAAGTGAAGGAAGTAGGGCAGATTAAAAATCCAAGGAAACCACGGAGAAAGAGTGCAGCTATTGCTCCTCCCGTCACAAAATTTTTACCAAAAAATCCAAAAACTGGACGCGTTGACTGGGAGTTGTTTCAGTCATCCCTTGAATCTCCAACAAAGGACCCGAAGGATGAAGGTGAGGAAGAGGAGGAAGATGGGGAAACTGTTACTGTTGTGGTGCTAGAGGACTATGTAAAACCAAAATCTCCCAAGAAACCCCACCAATTGAAGAGAACAGCCATGACGGGCAGATTACCTGGTCCAGGTGAACTCTCTTTCTTCAACTTGAATTAAAATTATTAATGCAAAAAGTTGAATGAGTGATCCTATATCTTGTTTTCTATATGTTGAATTTATAGGGAGAATGTCTACAAGGTCAACCTCTGGTCAAGTTGAGATTGAGATTGAAGTCGAGTGTGGAAGATAGTATGCAGTTTTACGATTTAGATGAGCCAAAATATTATTTTATGTGAAACTTGTATCTCATTACTTTAAGATGACTACTCATTTTATACTTCTTATGTTTTTCTTTCCAGTCTTCAAGTTTTGAATATTTATACTGTACAGTAAGAATTAGGTAAAAACAGCAGGCTCAGATTTTAGTACAAATTTATTAAGATACTTGCAATTACGTAGTAGGTGTTGTGACTAGGAAAGAATGAGAAAAAATTAAGAAAAAATGTTGATATTATGAATATGAACAGGTTAAAACATCTAGGAGAAAATCTTTCTCAGAAAGATGATAATAAGAAAACTCATTTAGCAATATCATCACCAGCAGATCTGGTCAGATTAGAGATCTGGTTTTAATTTTAATTTATTCCGTAGTGAATTCAGAATAATGTAATGAACATTATAATTTTTTTAAATGACTAGACTATTCTCATTCTCTATTACTTATTCTAGACTTTTCAAGTTTATAGAGCATTCAGTGAAGTTTAGGACTATTCAGTAGTCAAGTACCTAACAGTAGTAAGATGTGTGTGTGTGTGCATTGCATTGTATGAGACGTTACGTATTTAGTTCAATACCAATTTTTGTTTAAAGAGTACAAATCTTGTCATCCTAACGAAATATAAATACATAGTATGTTCAATTTTTTAAAAATCATCTTTTCTTTTCCAAATGTGGATGGATTTACTATAATTTAGGTGCAGTTATGCGCATAAATCATGCATCTTATTTCATCTTATTTAGTATAATTTGAAGAATATTGTAATTTTTAGTAAGAGATTCATTTTTTCGTGTGGAATATATCCATAACAAGTATACCTACTAGTATACAGTGTTCACATATACAAAAGAATGAAATTTTAGGCATTATTATTACAAATTTTGTAAAACGTACTTTCACACACACACACATACAAGGAGAGAATAGTTTCAGTTTCATATCATTAAAAAACTTTATTTAGTTTATTATAATTATTCGTAAAAGGAAAAAAGTTGGCATTACATAAAATTTTCCCCCTTCCTTAAGGTTTTGAATTTCTAAAAAAGTTCAATGTAGACGAATAATTCGAAGCTCAGTCAACTGGAAGACTACAAAAAATATTTTAGTTATTTTTAAAAAATTGGCATTTTCTAATTTAAAGAATCTAGCCTTCATGGAAAAAATCTCTAAACTAGTAACTTTATATAACAGTATACAATTTAGTAGAAGTGGTTTTAATGGGGGAAAGGAAAACTGATTTTTTGGACAATGTCATTTTTTTCCATCTACGAATAAAACTAGTACAATCTTTGATCCTAAAACAAGGCTTGACAGTAGAAGGTTAGGTAGGCAATCAAATCTGTAATAATTTACTAGAACATTCCTAATTATAATTCTACTTTCCGTCACTCTCTACTCAGTCAGCTTGAGGATTTTCAATAAAATGTCTCTCGCTCTCAAATTCTCTTTTGATTGCATATTTTCCAAAATAATTAATAAAATGTACAAGAGGCCATTTCCCCTAGATTCCTTTTTTTTAAAAACTAATTTCATAGCTCAAGCTGAACCAATGAAAATGAACAATTATAATATTTTATTTTATTTTTGAGAGATACAAAATACTCTTTCATTAGTTTTCATGTCTCCTACTACACTATTATCTATAGTTATTCATAATTTAGATGTGAAGGTTAAGGTTCAACTTTAACCTTTTACATACAATGTAATTTCTCTACTTGCGAGATTTTTATTTATTTATTTCAGGGAGTAAACAGTTTGTAATGTATCTATGAAATTTAATATGTATAGGTAAAGATTATTTGGAAAGTTTGACAATACACAAAAGTTATTCTTTATCATCATTTATTGTGGATTCTACTCCATTTTCCTTTCTATTGTTTGATATTTACGGGGTGACTCAAATTTCTTCTTCCTGTCATGTTACATTATTTGAATATGGACAGCGTTTAGACATGCAGTCGAGCTGGACGTTTAATACCATAAAATATTTTTTAGTTATGAGAACTTACTACACTAATTATTTGATATTGACTTGTGTAGGTGACTGCGAAGGGCTCTATATACGACACGACACAACAATACTTTTAAAAAAAAGGTCACTACAAACAAATTTTAGTGTCATCGTTTGACTTTTGACTCAAAATGTATCTCATTTAAACTTTTCTGGATGAAATAATGGGAAAAAAATAACAGAGTCTAAGATTTCATGTGTGTAATTTTTCTTCATAAAATTTTGAATACTGACTTGAAAGTACACACACAACAAATACAGACGAGTATGAGAGATGAGAAAAATACTGAACCCTACAATTACAATACAATACAAATTAGTGATTTAAATTAAGGCTCATGTAAATTACCACATATCATATAGGTCAAATAGTTTTTGAATCACTTTTTCCCCCTCTCCTCTCTCTCTACTTTAAGTGTACAATCCGAATTTTGTAGTCCTTACCCTGGCTTTTCGTGCCGTGGGGAAAGGATTAAAACTTTTCAATCGGGGTTTCGGTCTGACAACATTACTCTGACCCTGACTCGTGGTTGTCGTGGTCAACAAGGCTTTGGTAACTTTCTTACTGGTCGTCCTGGAACAGTTGAGACACACACTCGTCGTTCGACCCACGGATGAGAGTCGACCTGATGTCCCACCACTAGCACTCCCACTACTCCCACATCGGGACAGTGACCTTCTTCGGGAGGCAGCAGTCGACTGTGGGGTTGTCGAAGACGAGTTGACCGCTGTCAAGGTAATGCGGGACGTTCGACTCGGGATGTTGGTGCTGCTGTGGCCAGGAACACAAATATCATGATTTTACAAATCTACAACTCTCTTTTACTTATCGTTAATTGTTTTAAAACTCGTACCTACTACTGTAGTCTAGGTCTAAAGGTCCCCCTCCATCCGAATCGGAGAATTCGGAGACAGAGGAAGGAGGAGAGTCTCCACCATCCGCACCCCCTTCTTCGTCATCATCGTAGGCCGGTTTCAATTTCAGTCTTTGGAGTATGGCTATATTTTCCCTAATAACTGCATTTATATCTTCTGTGGCAGCCGCACCATTCTTGTCCTGATCGTATTGACCTTCATCCAGGTCATCCAGTCCGAAAGTGTTGTCCAACAGTTGTTGTTGTTGTCCATGAGGAGTAGGGGAAGGGACAAAAAAATACTCATTGTTCATAGTAGAAGGAGGAATATTAACTACCATATTATTTTTATTTGAGCCCTCGGACATGACGATTGTGACTGCCGGGGATGAATTTTCACGGGGTGGAAAACCCGGTTCTCCACCACCACCACTCGAATTTGATATGATTGATTGGTTAGAGGCAGACTTGGGAAAGGAATTAACATTGTCCACAAATACTTTGTCCTCTCCCAATTGTTCCACACTTGAAATACTTGACTTGGATGTTCTTCTCGAACAATTCCTTGAAGAATTATTATTATTAACAAGGGGGAAGTCTGGAGGGACTGGACTGGAAACCATTGGACTCCCAGGAGTTGAAGAACAGACTGAACCTCTTGGTGATGTGGATAAACTCAAATGATTCAGACTTGGACTCAGGACTAATTTGGCTTGAGTGAAAGGGACACTCAGGTTCATGGATTTGTGACCACCAGCTGAATTCGGTGGGGTCGGGGAATTTATTGGGGGGAGAGGGGACATTGGACTTGGGAGTGGGGAGTAGACAACGGGTTCTGGGATTGTATTACATGTTGTCAGGATTTTCAAATTTTGAAATTGTAAAGCGCAAATCCTTTTACTGAGTGACTCGTAAAAACTGTCACTTTTACCCTGTAGGATCCAATTAAGAATAAATTCAATTAGCTCTCCTCCTCAACTCTTAATGTCATTACAGGACAACAACAAAACTGGAAAGTTAAAGGAGGGACAGCTTGTTGATGAGAAATCTCATTCCGTCTCACTTTTAACATGCTAATTATAATTAGCAAGACAAGATGAAGATGTAGCATCGGATTTAAATTTTGACTAATTATGTGTCATACAAATTGAGTTGCAGGACTTGGAATCTTACAAATATTACCTGTGTTAATGTAATTTTTTCCTTACCAGCCTCGTCATCTCTTCCAGGAAATGTTGACTATCATTTGTGTCTATACATTTGGATCCTTCCGTGTCGGTCATCATGAGAGCTCGAGCTTCTTCATCCTCCTCAAAATCACAATTTGTTTTCTCCTTGTCTTCTTTCTCTTCCTCTTCCTCCCGAAACGGTTCGTTAGGGGATGACTGTCTCTTCTCATCCTGGATCTCCGTCTGGATAATCTCTGGAACGTGGATAGAAACTACAGGTCCATCCCCTCCAGAAATAGGAGTGGATGTGGAAGAGGTGGTCGTGGACTTAACAGGGAGTGTTCTGGGTGGCGGATTATTTTCTCTCCCTCCTCCTCCTCCACCACAACTTTTACTTTCATGATGATGATTCTCCTCCGAGGTTTTGACTAGGCCACCACTGTCGTTGACGATAAGCTCCGATTTATTAGATTTATTACAATTCCCCGTTGACGTCGTTGTCGTCCCACCGGTTGTGGTTGTTGACACGACCACATCTGTCCAGACAGAGTCATCCTCGTCATTCTCCATGTCAGACAGGGAATCACACAACTCTGTCGAACTGGATGAGGAGGAAGAGTGGGAGGAGGCCGCGGAGGTTGACCTTTTTCGAAAGTTTTTGGGTTTCTACATAAAAAAAGATTCGAAAAAATTGATTGTAGTCATACTGAATCAGAATTTCTGATAGGAAGGAGAAGGGGTCAACGTACCTTTGTATTCCGATCCCACGGTACGGTCACTTGTTGTCCTTTGACCCTCATATTGTTGCCTCCCGAATTATTCAAGTAATTATTATGATTTGCATTCCCCATGACATTCCTATTGTTACAACTGTCCTGTTGATGTTGTTGTTGCTGTTGTTGTCGACTCGTGTGAAAATTCCCTACATTATTTTTATTATTATGAAGGATGACAGACTTCCCTCCACTATTCGTCCTCCTCGGTTTGGGTTTGGGTGAGACAGGATTCCCAGTCGGTTTTTTATTAGTATTTGGATTCCGGTTGGGGAAATTATTAAAACGATTCTGCATGGCTCGAGCCCCTTTACTACTGTCCAGTTGACGAAGGATTATTGTTGTCGCTTTTTGACGTTGACGAATAGCTGCATTTGGCTTTAGCGAGTAAGTTAAAAAATTTTTGAATTAGCCCTTTTCTGATCAACTTTTTGGTTAGAGACTTTTATTGTCAGGAATCCAGTACAGTAAAAAGTGAAAGTAAACTTACCCAGGAAGAGTAGTGACGTTTCAAATTGTCCAATTCTCTCTTTGCCAGGAAAAATGATTTGTGAGGTGTGTCTTGGGAAATTATTGCCCGATGCTTTTGTCTCAACTCGTCCAGGCCAGGGAATGGAAAGGGTCCCACACTCACAATACACTATAAAGTCAAAGGGTCACGAATAAAATCCTCCGTACCTTTTTGTTTTTTTAAAAAAAACGAGTGTTTTTAAAAAACAAACCCGAGAAAGGTCATCTGGTTTCATCAGTCCGAATTCCAACATTTCCCGAGTCACCACCCCCATCACAGAATAGAATTCATCCGCACTCGACACACAAAGTACTCGCCTACAATCCCAAAAGGGGAGAAATTACTTTCACTTGTTTTCACCTTCACAAAATTAGTACAGTTTAATTAAATTATAAATTTCTCAATTTACGTTTCAATGGCTGCCCAGAGAACGAGGGCTGCTCTTAGTAATACTTCTGACCCTTCCAACAAAACCAAATCCCATATCTGAAAAGAATTTTGTCCCAAAATTATATTTCCTCTAATTAAATTCTTGATTAAATTAGTGCAGTATTAAATTAACAACAAAAATTTTGTACTCACTCGGAGGACGCTGGGAGTGGGCAAACAGTGAATGAAGAGCGTTAAGAACCAATGCATTGTGAAGACTGTAGAGAGGAAGAGAGAAAAGTAAATTAAAGTTTGAATTTTCTCTCTCTGAGAGTTTGTTTTTTGATAAATAAAAAGGTCGATGGGGGGGGGGGGTAAGTTTTTCAAGCTAATTATCCCAGGTTTTTGTTCTGCAGGTCACACAATATCAAAATCTTTGAGTGGTACATAACAATACTTGTGTACACTTTTGAGAGCAGATGGGCAAAACTTTTATAACAAGGTTCCTCCTCTCTCTCTATCTCTCTCTTCTTCTATACAATTGTATTGTGTGTGTGTGTGCAGTAGACCCTGACACAAAGTTTTACCCAGGAAAATCCCCATCGACTCTTTTATTTTTGAAGAGGAGAAAACCCCAAAGTTTTACTTACCGTCAGTGAGTGGTGGATTATCATCTCCTTTTTGTAAGACAGTCAAGTGTGAACTCAGAGTCGGTTTCCTCAGTTTTAGTATCTCACGAAATACAGCCATGTCCACAGCCAGTCCTCGGAGCCCTTGACTAAAGTACCCTGCATTGTACAATGGAGACACAAAATCCCTTCATTACTCATCCTGAATTAAACAACCAATTAAATGATGACAAATGGGTGGACAGGAAGATGGAAAAGGGAAAAATATGTTTTCATTTTATGGGGGAATTAACTACTTCCAGAAGAAAATGATTTACACCGTCTAAAACTACATTGTTCCACCCATGAAGGGAGAAGATGAAGGAGGACAGGTGAGAAAGAAAGATGAGAGTCATATTTCAAAAAAATGGAACAAAATTAATGACACTCCATTCTCCCAACATTTTCTACCCACTTTCAAATTAGTGCGCCAAGCCACAAGACTACTCAAGAGTGGATGAAAAGACTGATCATCAGTCACTGATGAGGAACGTCATTTCTGACCGTAGTTTGTCAAATCCCAACCTAAGCCTTTTTGCTGCTTTCTCCATGAACTTCCTCCTAATCGCGGGGTTCTTTCAGATGAGTGTACGGTAAATTTCCCAATTGTCCATCTAATATCACACACACACACGTATCCTTGATCTATCGAGAAGGAAGCTAGGACAAACTTTGTCAATCACCCTCTTTTCCTCTCTTTATTTGTGTGTGTGTGTGTCTACGACATTTAGTTGGCTGATGGGGGAAAAAGGACTCCTACCATTTTCCAGCTCATCGTAATTTTCTCTCTATTTACCAACTTTCATCAATTCCTTTTGAAAATTTTCTCTCTCTCTCTCTCTTCTCTTTCTCTCCATTTTTTCGGGGGGAGTACAATTCACGGAGAGGAAAATGAGAAAGGAGGAGGAAACGAATAAAGTTAATAGAGAGGGAAACCGTGTCATGGCGAAAATGACTGGATAAAGTTTGTCAGCACGCATCTGTCTTCCCCTCCTCCAAAAAAAACTTTTTTTCTCCTTTCTTATTCAATAAAGGACATGGGAATTACCCGGACAAAAGTGGAGGGTGTATACAAAGAAGAAGAAGAGAGAAAAAAATTTGAATTGTCCCGTTTTGTCCGTGGAATTTCAATGCAATTTAATTTTCTTTACAGAAAATTCCACTCTGTTTTCCCCCTTCGTCCCCTCTTTTTACTTTGCCTTTCCCCAAGGACGGAGGTGAGAAGGTGGGTGGACAAAACTTGACAAAAGTCACTTTCTCTACTTTCTCCTCCCCTCAAGCGGCATTCAGTTCCTCCAACTGAGTCAACTTGGTATGGCCAATCAAAGAATTGAAATTATTACCTTCTTTTTTCTCTCAGAGAATCTCTCTCTCTCTTCAATCAACAAACGCAAATGTGACATTCCCAGCAAAAACCACACACACACAGCACACGTACAGCACACCCCAGTTAAATTGCTACCATTTCCCTTCTGGCTACTCTCAAATTTTGCCCCGGCAAAACTGCGGAAAGAGAGAGAAAGGAGAAAAAAATGCTGAAACAAAACTTTCCAGTCAAAAATTCTTTCAAAACCTTTTTAGCTGATGAAACTCAAAATAAAATTGAGGGGAAAAAACTGGGCACACACACACACACACGAGAGTGGAAGATGATAGCATCCGCCATCAAGATTTATGAGACGACCAAAAACGACCATGCTCTCCTCATTTTCTATTTCGCATGAGAGAGAAATTTGTTATGTATCTCTCCCTTTCTCTCTCTCTCTCTCTCACACACACATCTACACACACGAGAGAGAAATGGATGGGTGAAATTTTCCCCGAATTTTTTGGCTATCCCATACTTGTAACTTTCTCTACAGTTTGTTATGTGGACGACTTCTACTACTTGGGAAAGTCATTATTTGTGCAAGAGATCCTTTGAGGGAAGGATACAGTAAGAGAGAGACAGAGGGAAAAATGGAGAAACAAAATATGTAAGAGTGGAGTAATAATTCGGTCCCTTCCTGTCAACATCCTCCTCTACATTTTGTACTGGACAGATTGACATAAATTATCTGGAAATATTAACTATCTACCCTCCTATTATCATTATCATGACAAAAGAGCAGAATTCATCGAAAATCTACCAGAATATTCCAAATTCTTCCCTCCCCCTTCGAAAAAATTATTCCGGGAAGACAAGGCCGGATAACTCAACGGAATATACGGTATTTTCTCCAAAAACACTTTCCCGTCTAGAGAAAGTACAGTTTGGAAAAAAAGTGAAAGTTGCAACATAGATTCGTTGTTGTGACGGAGAAATTTCATCACTGCACTTTCTTCAGAACAAAAACCGGCTGTAAAGTTAATGCGACTGGAAATGTCGTCCTCTTTCTCTCCACTCAGAGAGAGTCAATGAAGAAAGGAGAAAGGAGGGCCTTATTGTTTTTTCCTTTTATCTCTTTTTGGCAATTAGCAATTAACAACGTTTTTAGTTGTTCAATTAACCCGTCCCTGACATTTCCCTTAACATCTTTATCTCCCCCTCCACACACACGCACACTCTTCCTACCTCTCTTCTTTCATGACCAAAAGTTGGGAGGAGAAAGTGGAGGAAGGGGGAATGTGGTGCAATTACTTTCTCCTGTGTCTGCCATTCTGCCAGGGCCATTATCAGCCTGTCAAGATAAGATGGAAAAGGAGGAGATGAGGATGAGCTAAAAGAGTGACAAAACACGAACAGCGACACACACACACACACAGAGTTAATCACTCGGGATGAAGCGGTTGACCACGGCCCAGACAAAAACAAAAACTTTTCTCCTCCTCCCACATGGAAGACGCTGCACAGAAACAGACGTACATACGGTCTTACCCGGGTTCTCAAGTTTCTATCCTGTTTTTGGCACCAATTCAAGTAATTCGATGCAGTAAAAAAACAGGACAATTTAAGAGACAGGATATTTTGGAGGGGATTAAGACATTTAGAGAAAAAGTTTCGGAGAAAAGAGGTAAGGGGGAAAACTAGCTCATTTCTCTCCACACACGCACACCGTCCATTTAAACTAATAGGTGGGTGTGTGGGCGGACGGAGGCACGAGTATTTATCCCAATGGGGCTACTATTACACATGAGTAATCCAAAACATTTTGCTATGGATTTATCCAGGTGAAAAACTGATTAGTGCTGTCGTCACACTCATTTTCACCAACTTTCACTCTCACTTTTCCCCTGAGTTTTCAATGTTCTATGAAATCGTACAGCTTTCGCATCACGCGGAATTTGAAATGTTATGAAAAATAATATTTTTTCCAGGAATTCCATTGCAAAAAAATGTTTTCCATCTTTTGGACTAGAAAGTAGTGTAGTTGATGCAGTCAAGAAGAAAGTAGGAATTTTTACCTTGTGGAAGAACGCCTTCGATGAGAAAAACGAAGATTTTCAGTGTCAACTGTTCATCCCCGCTAAAAATTGAGCAGAAAAAATATCATTGCAAAATGACCTTTCAAAACAAATTAAAAGAAGTCAGATTTGAAGGGCATTTTCCCATACCTCGTCATCTGAAGCAGCATGGCCCCAATCATATTAAAACCTTGACAGTAGCCCACGGCAGGATTCCACCTTGAATAAAAAAGTATGAAAAAGATTTTATTTTATATTTTTCCCCTTTTCTCTTCCACTTTTTCCTGATACTTGATCCGCAAAGACTCGCCCAGAGCGTCTCTCCAGGAGAAAGTTGAAGAGCAAGAAGAAAAGAGGAAAAACTGTTTAAAACATGAGATTTTAAAAGTCGATTTTCCTCTTTTTCAAAACTCTCGATCGATTTATTGTCCTCACCTTGCATAAGCCACCAAAACTCTTTTCAAAACGGCCTGTTTCGCCCCACTAAACCCTGTACACCCGGTTCGGTGTAAATCCTGGAATTTTGAAAAAGAGAGAGAAAAGTAAGAATAGAGTGGACACTGTACAAATTGTAAAATCTCCTCTTCTCAACATTTCCTTCTCATAATGACCTCCAGTCACGCGAAACCACATCCACACACACAGACACACACAATCAGGAGGGTGAGTACACACACACATACACACACACACAAATTCAGGATGAAAGAAGAGAACTTAAACAGGGAGAAATAGGTCAAGCTCATCTTCAATCCTTTTTTTTCCTCTCTCTCGATCGGGAAGGATCGTGCATGTGATCCTTTGGTCCTTCGTGCTTCGACTTTTAATTGCAATGTCATCATCATCATTATAGAACACACACACACGCAGGTCTCAATCCCACCGACTCTTTCTCTCTCTCTCTCAATGATACTCTTTTCTAGAGTATCATTGACTCTCCCCTTTGAGTCATTTTTAAAATTTGAAAAGCTCAGCAGTTTCACTAACTTTCTCTCGTTAAATGATACAGAGGGAGAGAGAGGGAGGGAAAGGGAAAGAAGAAGGAGAGAAAAGTCTTTCAAGTCAACCATCGACCTGTTCAGTGGAGCTGAAATTCACAGAATTCAATAATCACAGAAAAAAATCTGGGAAATTCTACTCCCCGTCGTCTCCTCGTGTGTCGTGTTCCCTTCATGTTATTCCGAGAAAAAAATAGGAAAGGTCAATTTTTCCCCGTGTAAAAAATGTCAGTGAAAATTCTTGAATTTCACCAAAACTTTCTCTCCTTCATTTTGTAAATGGCGGGAGGCAGGCAAGATGGGTAATTTTTTCAAAGAAATTGGAATCAGTCGAGTATAAATAATCACATTTTATTTTCCATTGCTCATATCATGACGCAATGTCGTGTATGTGTGTGTGTCTCTATTTTGTATCACTGAAATCTTTTTTTTTGTTGGCCAGCCCTGACTCAAGACTTGTGAAATTTATTCTGTAAATTGAGCTCCTTCCTCTTCTTTTCCTTGCCACTCGATATTTACGGTTGAGAGCGGAAAAATGTGTCTGAATAAATCCCGGTCTTCTCATCTCTCTCCTTTTCCAGCGTATGCTATTTTTTCTCTCTCTCCGATCTTTGTACATTATAAATTCTAGTCCATTGTACTTGCCATCCTGTGTGTCTGCAATGCCCACTGTGCATGTACGTGTGTGTGTGGTGTGTGTGTCCCTGATCACTCAAAGGGCAAAAGAGAGACTTGTAATTGTATTTCCATCCTTATCCCTCTCTTTCAAAAAAGAAGTCCTTGAAGTGTACTACCCTCATCCTCTCCCTCTAATTTATTGACATAAAATTTTGCAATTTGCCAAACCTTGATTGCAGCACACACAAAACCCTACAGCCACACACACACACTGTACAGTTCAGTCTATTGTAAAACAGATTGTACACCATTCACCTAATGGCAATCGATCTCTTCCACAAACAGACACAAACACATAAAGAAGGAGAGCAATAGTGAAGCCACAATCTACACACACACACACACAGGTAGCCCAGCGTCGTCGTTATTATTAGACCATAAATTACTTTCCAATTATCTCTCTCTCTATCTCTGTTCTCTCCTCTTTGTATTATTTACTCGAGACAGTTTTCTCTCCTCATTTCATTCCCTCTTAATCTCCTGTTGTTAATGAACCCTTACGAAAGAGGACGCGGGGAAATTAAAAAATGTAGTTTAACTGTTTGTTCATCAACCACCAAAATTATGATCCATTTTATATCCCTCCCAGACACACACTTAAAAAAGAGAACAACACACACGAAAGTCATGTTGACACATTTCTCTCTTTTCTGTTTATTTTACTTTCTCCCTCTTCTCTCCCTTCCTTTCTCCACTAATGACGAAGAATAGGGAGGATGATGGATGCGCCCCGTTTGAACAAGACAATTTAATTAGAATTAGATGCTCCCCACATATTTGTGTGTGTCTCTCTTCCCCTCCCCCTCTCTCCTCTCTTTGTGTGTGTGTGTTTATATTTTCTCCAGGGTGTTTGCTCAAAGTCTTGTCTAAATTTTTATTATGTTTTGTGTTCCAGGAAAAAAAGCCGAAAGTCTCAGTCAACCCAACCAAGCGAAGGGGGAGGAGGAGGACTTTGTGTACCAGATCTAATAAATGCTTTCTCCTTCTCTCTCTCCCACACACACACACATCCACACGCACACAGTTACAACAGAGAGAAAGTTCCATGTATATAATGTCCAATAAGAGTTGCAAATATTTATTTTTTTGTGGGTCTACCATATGGCGTGACCTTTTTCTCCCTTTCTCCCCATGATGAAGACGGATTGAGACGGACAATGTTTGTGTGTACTTTCTCCTCTCCAAAAAAGTTGCAACAAACAAACAGTCAAACAAATAGAAAGAAAGGACAAGTCTCTCCTCAAAAGAGAGGGAAATGTGTGTGGGGGAACGTTTTCAATTTCAATTAAATTTCCCAAAGCCCCTTTTTTATTTCAACTCCACACCCCAGAGAGTACACATGTCTTTCCCCACCTCTCTCTCTCTCTCTCTCATGTGTGTCTGGTATTATGTTGTACAGTGTAAGTTGAGTTGTAGGGTGGAGGAGAAATAAATAATAAAATTGTAATACTCTTCCCTTAGCTCAGACAAAAGAAGAAGGAACAAAAAAAATTCAGATTCCTGAATCGGAGTTTCGGATTGAGAATCCGATCCCATTGAACCGGATATGACACTCACTACTTTCTCCTCCTCCTCATGTCTTGTCATCTCATGCCACGCCATCCACTAACCCACATATCCCTTTCCTGATCTTTCTCTCTCCACTCGAGCCAACCCATTGTCCCGCGTGTGTGCGTGAATGGGGAACATATGGAGAAAAAGAGAGAAAGAGAAATACACACACACACACTGTAGAAATCAATTCTCCTTTTGTTGGGAAAAGTTGAGATAAAAAATCCATTTCCTTAATTCAGTCCATTAATACAGCAGCAGCGAAGGCGGAGGGAGGAGGTGGGAGAAGGAGAACCAGTCAAGTTGTAAGGGTAAAGGTCATTCAAATTTTCAATCGCTTCACCTCCTCCGCCTTTTTTTCTCTCTCTTCCGGAAATTAAAATTGACAACTTTTTACCCTCCTCCCATTTAATACCATTAGAGACTCTCTATTAGAGAAAGGTGAGCTCATGTCGTCATCAAATCGAATTTATTTTCCACACCACCTCCACCTCCCGAAACCGGGCATTACGGTTTTTAAACCGAGAAACAACAACAACAACAAGAAGTTTGTTCTGACCAATGTACAAATCTAATTAACGTACACGAAACCACGAGAGAGAGAGAGCGAGGGAAAGTTGAGTCTTAATTTGTAGAGGCAGGAGAAAGGAACCAGCGGGAGAGTGAAAGTGGATGGAGGAGGCTCAGAGTTAAATAGCCACAAATATATATTCACACACACACACTTACAACATACAACATACATCATGTTGTACACACAGAGAAAGCTCCATTCTCCCTGGAAAAGAGAAAGTACTATGTACACTACAAATGGGGAAAAAACAGAAAAGGACAAACCTTGTCAATTTGGTCGGCAATGTCTTCATCCCGAATATTCTCGCAAGTACGGGATTTTGCAACGACTCTCCCCCACTCCAGACTACGCGAAAGGAGGTATCGATCTGCGAGGTTCTCCCACAACTGAAATACACAAAAAAGAGCAAAAAAATAAGTCAGTTTATGTAGTCAAGAGAGAGAGCCTTTCTCTTTCCCCCCTCCCTCCCCCATTCACACAACACACTTTTCTCCACTGAGTGGGAGAGAGAAAGAAAGAAAATGTGACGAGTGAATTCTCAACAATCCGTTCCACCACACAAAAGAACCTGCATCATCCTCTCTCTCTCTCAATCCAACGCCAACATGTTCACCATTTTTATTAACTCTCCTTTCTCCACACACACACACCCGCCCACTTACATAAGTGTGCTGTATTGTACATCATTTTGTTCACACTCAAATTTTACATGGTTGTATGATGAACTCTGGAGGAAAAAAATCAGAGTTCATTTTTTAACAAGACGGAGAAGAGGGGGAGGAGAAAGTAGGGAAAGCGTGTTCCAAGTTTTCCAATTAGTACTAATTTAGTCATTCTGTAATTTTCCGAGTAATTTCCCCACCACCAACCACCACCAAGCGGTCCCTATTCCCTTTTTTCGCATCTACCTTTTTCCAGCTTTCTCCCGCTTTCCCTCTCTATCAAATATTACGCTCCTCTCCTCTCATCATTACATTCCTCCACACCCGATAATTTATTGCACAAGGTGACAACGTTAGAGTAGTACTGTATTCATGGCTTTCTTCTATTTGTTCATCTCATCCTATTAAATGAGCAGTTTAGCAAAGAAAATCCTCGGATTTTATTCGGATTAATACGGAAATGTAGTTGCTAATGTACAATCCGTAGTTTGCAATTTTGAAAAGGCTCCCTGCTGGCTAGCCTGTCTCTGTGGTTATGCGGTTGGGCCTTACAGAGAGAGAGAGAAAGAAAGGGAGAGAAAGCTTCAAATTTCACAGAATCCACTTTTCACCCTTCATTTTAATAAATGTAAGAAAAAATATTAATGTAGAGTGAGTTTTAATTTTCCAAATTGATTTTGTTCCTCGCCTCCCCTTTTCTTGCCTACCCGTTCTTTTAAAAAGATGATTGGATGAATGAAAATTTTCTCCCTTCGTTCTTTCTCCGACTTTCCGTTGAGTGAAAGCGAGAATTTTATAAATTTTTTGTGGTCTGCGCACTCCAGCTGTGGACTCCGAGTGTAATGAGCTTAATTAAATGCAAATGAGATTTTATGAGGGGTCTATGTACAAACATATACAGACACACATACATACGGAGAGAGAAGGACGTGTATGCGTGTGTGTGTCTATTTAGATGAGAAAAGGGAGGAGAGGGAAAGTCAAGTTGACTTAAATGGAATTTTCTTGAACGTTACAAAAAGAAAATGGAATTACTTGTCCTTCCCTTCTCTCTCTTTCTCGGTTTCGACACACACACACTACTCTCTCTCGCTCTCTCTGCGTGTGCTGGACGGTTGTGAAAGGAGGGAAAGCGAGGAAGTAGAGAGATAGAATTGTATAATAAAGAGCAAGGACTGGGCAATCGTACATGACAAGACGAGGATATAATTTCCTTGAGAGAGAGAAATATTCCACTACTCAAGCCATCCTCCCTATTTCTGTGTGTGTGTGTGTCTATTTGTACAGATAGTAGAAGGAAGAGAGGGATATTCACATAAATATTATATTATACACCTTCTATTACTCCCCTTTTCGTATGTACAACACTGTATTAAAGAGGAACAATAACAGTTTTCTCCGGGCATTTCATTCTAATGCAAAGTTCTTCACTCTCCACTCCTCCTCTGTCCTCTTCTATTAGGGGGCAGAGAGTGTGTGTGTGTGTGTGTCTATGGGTATGGGCAGGCGGGTTGTGGATTGGTCTGGTACATTCGAGTACAACACACACACACACAGAAAGAGAGAGAGGCATTGGCTAATTTACAAGTTGCACATTTTTTCGAATCAAATTGTAGAATCTTAAAATGAAGACTTTCTGTGTGTGTGTGTGTGTGTGTGTGTGTGTGTGTGGAGCTTGTACTTTCTCCGGAGAAATATGTTTCAAAAGAGGAGAAAGTTGGAGGGAGGGGGCCAATGAGAAGCGAGGAAAATTAGATAGAGCATCTTTTTTTTACTGAGATCTCGCATATTCAAATCCATCCGTCCCTCACAAATTCCCCGCCTATTAATCTTTTCTTGGGGATTTCTGAGAAGAAATTTATCAGTTTGACAGTTCAAAGTCTGACACATTACATTAAGCCCCCTTCTAAGGGACACAGTATGTGTGTGTGTGGGCGTGGGAGGGAGGGTGTTTTGGAAAATAGAAAGATTTTCTCACACACTTTTGTACTCGGGTTAGTTTAGATAGGAAAAGTCCATTATCGCGTCTTCCTTTCCCTTGCGCTCTGTTTGTTCAAAATCAGCTCAGCGTCAATTTCAATGTGGAACTTTCTCTCTCTCTCTCTCTCGCTCTCCTTTATCCTCTGTTCATCCTCCTCATTTTGACGGAGAAGAAGAGGGAGACAGAGAAAAGGAAAAATTCAAATTTGACACGTCACTCTCTTTTTCCTTCCTTCCTGCTGTTGCATTAGAACGCAGGGAATATTGTGCAAAAAAGGAAGGAAGTAAACAGGGAAACCAAGAGAAAGTCCTCATTATATATTCACAAAAATTGAATTCAATATTCTGGACAAATATACAAAAAAATGCGTAGACACCCCTCCACACACACACACTCCAGTATACTAGAGTAGAGAGAAAGTGAGAGACGCCCTCGCATTATTAAATATTCATACTTTCTCCATTTTGTGACGTGAAGAGAAAGAAACAGAGTTGCTGCTGACGAGTGAAAGAAGACAGACGTTAAAAAATGGAATAATTATTTATGTAACTTCCATATTTCTTGTCAGTTTTCAACTGAGAAATGGAGGAGAAGAGAAGAAGGGATCTTAAAGTTAATTTTCTTGACATTTCTTAACAAAATTCAGGATTCTTCTTTTATTCCAACTTCCTGTATACAAAATACAGTTGAGGAAAATACAGTTGAGAAAGGAAACGAGAATGTGGACGGCTGTTAGGAATCCTTGTTTGCAAAACATTGGAGAAAGCGAGGAGGAAAGGAGGGAGGAAAATTTAAATTTGGTGGTGTTGTAATTCAAATAATAAAATATTCATACTGCAGCTTGTCTTCTCCTCCTCTTCCTAGTCTCGACTTTCCTAATCTCCTCCCAAAAAGTATCTTCCCTCTCTCTCTCTCTCGCCTGATTTCACATGCATTGTATTAACTCCTGTCCGCCTGTCTCCCTGGATGTGTGTACCCACGTCGCATTGACCTCTTGAATAATAAACCATGTAGAGGGAGAGAGGTACGTTCCACACACACACCGAGAGAGAGAGATAACCTTATCTGCACCGCCTGCCCAGTCATCTCATTGTCAACACCACCGCGGAAGACACGTATACGTACACACGAAGAGAGAGAGAATTGAGCCGAGGGGGTCAATTTTACATTACAATGACACACACTGGAATGATATTATCGTTGAGATTTCAGACACACGCCTCTCTCTCCCTCTCACCGGTAGGTATGTACAGCGGAGAGATAGTAGTAAAGGTTCTCGATGACAAAAAGATGAGAAGGGAAAAGGGATGGGAGAAAGCGGAGTGATATAAAGGTCAAGGTTCATCCTTATCAAAAAACTAAATAAACTGTTTAAACACTCACTGCTTTCTCCTGCCATGCCATATCATGTCGCCTACTGTCTCCCTGGCCCTCCCACGTTCACTTTCTCCAGTCCATCTCTTTCTCTGTTTCAAGTTGAAGTTATCAACTTGACAAGTGGAGAGGACCAGGCGAGGGCGGAGGAGGGAGAAAGTCTGGGACAGTAAAAATCTGTAAAATTTTGTCGATGCCATTTTGGGATGCGCCAAACAACGTGCCGGAGTTTTCTCTCTCCTACTTGGATTGCTTTCTCCTCTCTCCGTGGCTGTTGGCTATATTATTACTTTGATACTCCCCACCATCAACCCGTCCTCTCTTCAAGAAGAGAGAGAAAGAGGGAGGATGAATGAGATGGTTAGATGAGGTTTTATACTCCACTTTCCCATCTCAGCTTTATCCTCCGCTTTCTCCTCCTGTAGAGCTGGGAGCGATAAAATCAAGCCTTTTTTACTACCCCCATCCCATCGCCATGAAACCACCAAAAAAACTTTCCCAGGGAGATTCACCAGTCCAAACACCCACACACACACACACACCCTGTCCTTTCCCCATCATTTTCTCAGAGGAGTGAAAGGGAAAGAAGAAAGACAATGTTTGGTCATGTACTTTTTTTCACCAATGTCAATCCCCATCCCATCAACTCTTGCTACATCAACAGTCAAAAACGTAGCCCATGACTCTATTCTCCATTTTCAAAATATTTACATGTTGTAAAATACTCTTCTTCCACACACACACACACACGTGTTATTGTGTGTGTGTCCCCGTGTTTGTGGAGTGGGGTTGGAGGGGAGAAAAGTTTAACCATTTCAAGCTGGACGACACAGAATAAACAGAGAGAAAGGAAGAGAAAGTTGACAGTAGTTGACTTTTGGTTTTTGTTGACCTTTCGAATTTCCCTCCTTCCACTCAAAATAAAATACAAATTTCCAGTCGCATCTTCCTCAAAATTTTCCTAGAAACTGAGAGAGAGAGAGAAAGTAAATTCCCGATGGACCTGCCATGGTTTTCTCTCTTCATCCTCCTGTCACCAAAGTGGAGACTTATAACAGTATAAGCCTTTAATACTTGGCGTAAAATCGGAAAGTGTGGGGAGGGAGGGGAGGGAGGACGGCGGAGGCGAGAGGCAGACGGAGGAGGTCATTAGAGAGTAGAAAAACCCCTGAAGCCATCATCATCCTGGCTGTCGTCATCTCTCCACTCAAACTCTGGCAAGCGGAGAGTAAGATGGGCTAAGAACATGAAGTGAAAGGAGGAGGCTAAGTGCATCTTTTAAGTTTAATGAAATGAACTAATAGGGAAAAGAGAAAGCAGAGCCAGAGAGACAAGCTTGTCTTTCTCCACAAAACAAGAGGAGATCGTGTGACTCTCTCTCTCTCTCCTCTGGTTAAATGGCGTACACAAACCGTATTCAACCTCCATTCAACTTTCTCCTCTTTTATATGGAAGAGAATCTTGAAATTCATCCTTTCTTTCCAAATCTCCATTGAATATTCCAAAATAACGGTCCATTAACTTCCAATGGGCTTTTTTGTCATTCAGTGAAGATCTTATGACAAAGAGTGGGAAATTTCAAATAGAGAATCCACGTGGAAAAGAATCTGCAGAGTAGAACAGACTTTTCAAAAAAAGAATACGGTACTTTCACTCTGCACACAGTGATTCCATAGTCAGGAAAATGACTGGAGGCTGCGTGTCCTTCTTTTCTAAATGTGGAGAGGCAATTTGTTAATTTGCTCACTGCAAAGTCCATCCATTTTACCTGGACGTGTCCTTCTCCGTGTCTCTCTCTCTATCTGTGTACACATCATAAGTGATGAATAATGAAGAGCGTCAATTTTCTTGGTCTCACCCTCAATAAATGATCATCATCCTATCTCTCCCAACTCTGTAAGGAGTAATGAGAGAGGAAAAGTCGGAGTGAAAGCGAGAGAGAGAAAAGAGGAGACGGGGAGTGATGAATGAGAGCACAATTTCCGTCTCAAAGTAGACGATTCGAAATGGCAATGGGGGGTAATACCCTCAGCTCAATTCCCAACTCTTTCTTTGTGCGAAGTATTGCACTAGTAGAAGAGAGAAAGCTCTGATTTCGTTCAAGCCGTGGAATAAAAGGGGGAAAATCTTACGGAGGAGAAATTTATCAAAAGATGAACGGAAAAAGTGAAAAGAGAGATAAACGTGGCGTAGATTCATCCACGGAAAAAACAAGATGAATGTTACATGAAACAAGTCGTAAAAAATAGGGAAGGAGTGAGAGAGAAAGCCATTCCTTAGGTTCACGCCTGTCTGCCTCCCGAAGTCCAACTCTTTTGACACGAAATCCAAAACAAGAAAAAGGAGAGAGAGAGAGAGAAGAGGGAGCGTGGGTGGTAGAGATGAAACTAAAATACAATCAAGGAACACAACTGCAATTATATATCCACACACACTACTTTCTCTCTCTCTCTCTCTCTTGTACCACTCTACGTGTCTCATCAATGACTCAAGTAGAATATATTTGGCAGGCTACAGAGAGAGATAGAGAAATGCGAGAGGCACACAGAGACGGAAGATTACAGAGAGAGGAAGGGGTCTTGAACCGTGGAGGATGGACTCACACGTCTTCCTTGCCCTTGTCACTGTTTTCCCCATCTTTCTATCCACAGACGAAATAGTTTGACCATTCCCTTTCTATTTTGACAAAGACCCCAGATGACGAGATAAATTGAGTCTTTCTCCCAAACTTTTCTCCTCCGTCATTTCCGTGTAAAAAATACATTCCCCCACTTAAATCCTTCCTTCCACACACACACACACACACGAACCTCCTTTTGGCTTTCTCCCAGTCAGAATCCTGAGGATGAGGAGGAAAGTGTCATAAAATAGAGGGCGGGAATTTTGGATAAGCATCCCATTTTTATGTGTTATTTCCTCGAAAGGGGAAAATTTTTTCGGCACTGCACAATTTTTACTGTGACTGTAGGTAAGGAGAAAGCCAAGGTCTCCTCCTCCATGTAGTATAAACTAGAATTTTAGTTGCTAGACCAGAATTCAAGATTGGGGACTTTCTCTCTCTCCCTCTCTCTCTACATAATAGGTAAGTGTGTGTGTGTGTTTTTGCCGGTGGGGTAGGAATTGGCAGAAAAAATGCCAAGATTTCGACATGCAAAAATCTCGTTAGCGTCATGGAAAACTGACAGCATTCTCCTCCCCTCCTCCTCTCTCTTGTCCTGTTCAGTTGTTCAGTAGGGAGAACCGGTGCATTATGAAATAGTGGGGAGCTTTCTCTCTCTCTTTCTCTCTCGAAATGACTTTTTGCTTCTGCAGCTGGGGGAAAAATAGGAGAAAGCAAGGGAAGCCAAGGGAAGGCGAAGGTTGTGTGATGAAATGTGAGATAGACATAAAAAAGATATTTATAAATTCATATTACGTCCACACAGCGTGTGTGCCCCACACAAACACACACGTCTCTCTTCTATTCCCAGCAGATAAAAAGTGAGGAAGAGAGATGGGGAAAGATGGAAGAGGAAAGGTAATGAATAATTATACCCGGATGCGGAATTCAGTCGGGAGACCTTCACTTAAATTAAAATATCATACTGGACTCTGGACACAACACACACACACAATACTGCACTGTACACACACGTCAGTCTCTCTCTCTTCGTTGTCCGACCTTTTCACACAACCACACACACGTACACAAAAATGGGCATAGGGGGTTCAAGACAGAATCCCGAAGAAGAGAGCGAAGAGGTCAGTTAAAGCCCGGCTGTTCTAAAATTGATTTTTGCTCTTCAACATTTTTTTACCTTCGGAAGGAAAGAATTGAGTGGGCGGGTTAATTAAAAAAAGGCTAGTGAATAATTACCTGGATTCGGAATTCCTGGGGAATGCCATGAGGAAGTCTGACCACCATTCTCATAGCGTCACGCCATTGATTGTAGCCGCTTTCACTACAGCTATCAGTTCTTCCAAGTGCCATCAAGGGAACACCCCGTAAATCTGCAATTTATCAAATGTCAAAAAGAAAATCATCGTCTCTATTATTAACATTCCTCCTCCTCCACTGGAAATGAGTCTCGGCGGAGGAGGCGGGAGGGTCAAAATTCCATGAATGATAAAACGACTTTTCTACACACACACACAGTCACGTCCCGTATATTATGCTATAGATGTTCTTGGGCTCCTCATTAATTTCGCATTAGAGGGAAAGGGGGCAAAAGTTTGGAGAAAAGTGTGGGAGAAAAGGGCACCCTCCTTTCTCCTCCTACAGTACATAAATTCAGAGTGAAATTCTTACCATAGTCCATAAAATCCTATTCGTAAATGGGGAAAGAGAGTTAATCAATTATGAACTTATGAGAGAGAGAGAGGTGAGCGTGTGTGTGTATGGAGGGTACATTTTATGTTTGTTTGATGAATCTATTTTAACCAAATATGGTAGAAACTGAAAACTTTCTCCCTATCTAGGTTAGGATGTAACATGAGTTGTTAAGTGTACTCTACTCTACTGTGTCACTTTTTGTACCGTATTTCTTCCAGTAGAAGACATTTTTGATGAACAGTCGAAGGATTTTTTTAAATGTAAAAGCGAATCCTCTTTAATATTTGTTGACCTTTTATTTAAATTGGGAGTGGAAATTACGAAAAAAATATTAAACATCCGTGGAGAGTAAACAGTCTTATTTAAATTAATGTGTGTTGTTTAGAAAGTTGCAAATTTGGATTATTCACCATTGATCTTTGCAAAAATTCTAATTTTTGCATTATTCTAGTTAAATGTCAACTTTAATCTTCTAATTTATGTTTCATTATGACATTTTTTTTCTAATGAGAAAAAATTCAGGACGAAATGAGAACAAAATTGAAAATTAACTATTTGCATTCAATTTTCAATGGAAGGTCAAAAGTTCACTTTATTTTCTGCATCTTTTTTTTTTTCTCTCTCTCTCTCTAGAAACTCTCGATTCCAATCCAAGATGGACGTCTCACCAAAGAAGGAATACGGTTAGAATGTCTCGTATTTTTAGCAAGGAAATGAAATCCCGCAAATAATTGCTTTCACCAAGTTAAAAACTTTTTTCAAGACGAGACGAAGACGAAAGAAGAAGGAGAGTCAGTGAAGCTTGAGGGGATGCGATAGGAAGTTGAAGGAGATAGAAAATGTGTGGGTGGATGTCTGGATTCTAAAATAATAATAATCGAGCTCATATTTCTCCGAAGGTGATGAAGGAAGGGGGGTAGTAAAGTAGGGAATTAATTAATTAGTTTTTGTCACAAAGTGGGCACAAAACTCTCACCTGAGCTCCTCATTTGTATTTTATGTACATAGGAGAGTATCGGGAGGAGAAGAGGGGAGGAGGAGGAGACCGCAGGATGCCGTAGTTTTAGTTAACGAGGTTTTTGGGGTGACACTTGACATTTTGATCATGTAGGAACATGTCCTCCGTATGTGACTGTAGTTCCTAAACTCTTGATCGCTCCTGGTACATCCCACGCTCTAATTACTTAATTGAAGGGAAGGAATGTACACTTAACTAGTGCGTCTGTTCAGACAGCGAGGGAAGGGAAAGCTTGGAATGATCCGAAGAAAAATGTGTGTCCCGTATTCACTACATTGAGAGACTAAGTATCCAATTTTGAAAACCCCTTTGGCAACTACTTAGAGGTCATTAACATTTCAGAGTTTAACATTTCACAAAGTTTCTACTAATCGGATAAATTTTTGTTTTGACCAATTTGGATGGAGATTTAATTTTCTGTACTAAAACAATCTGTTTTAAACAGATGACATTTTGGGAAGAAAATATTTTTTTTGAAATATTCTAACAATTAAAACACAATGCTTTCAAATTTAGTTGTCCGTGACATCTGAAGGTTGCAAGAATGTCCAGAGGTCAAAATATAATGTCCACTTAATAATTAAAAATTGCTAAACTCCGACGCCACTCATGCTTTATAATGGACTCGGCGGGAAAACGGAATAAAAGACTTTTTTGTTTTCTTCGCTTTTAATATGGCAATTTTTTAATTTACTTATAGGTGATACATATCTGACCTCCGGAGGTCAGAAGGCACAGTCCGTAAAAAAATTGCTCCTTTAGTCAATCAGAATAGTTCAAAAAAAAATTTGAAACGCGCTAACGCGTGGGAGACAAATAACCATTTTTTATCTCTCTCTCATTCCAATTTATTTGACCCTTGTCCACAAATTTTTTCATTTAATGACCTTCGAGTACTAAAAGTGGAGGTCTTTCATTTTCATCGATACTGTATCCTCGGGGTTGATGTACAGTCGTTTGGATTGGAAGTTGGAGGAGATGAGAATATAATCCGACCTAATTTTGAGCTCTTAATTATGGGAAATAGGATTTTTGGGCAGACTCAGCGAAAATTTTGCTGAGGTCGCTCTCTCTCTCTCTCTCTCCTGTGACTTGCAAAGTCTACACACACACACACACACACACATTTCTGCACTGCAAGATAGACAATAAAAGACAGTGAGACTCACGAGTTTTGGCAGCATCCGTTCCAGAAGACGCAAAAATTTTGAGGGAATTGATGAGCTCTGCCATCCTGGAGTGTGTGTGTTGGTCTCCGGTTGTTGGCTTCTGTGTCTACGAAGAAGACGAAGACGAGGGCAGTCGGGTAGAAGGATAAGAAGAGGAGGAGAGCTCTGTCAGCATCACCCTGGCTAATCCGACTCGTCCTCCCTCGCACTTTTAGTCCAGACGACTAATTCTGGAATTCCAATATCCACTTTCTTCCTCTTGTGACGGTGAGAGAGTTAAAACTCATCCACACACACAATTTCCTTCACTTCATCCACTTCCAAGTCTCTCCATCAAAAATGTTTTTCAAAATTAAATCCCACAATTATTTTACACAAAATCGAAAAAAGGAAGGCTGACGTTTTGATTAGTCCTGGAAAACCAAAAAAAAAATACACAATTAAATTTTGCAAATTAGTCGCAAAAATATACACAAGAAAATTTGTACTACCTACAGTAATAATAAATGTGCCCTATTTCGTGTGTGTGTGTGTGTGTCTTTTGTCAATTGTACACCTTTGTTTGTGTGTGTGTCTTTTCCTCGCCCTTTTCCCAATGATTATTATTTATTGCTCTCTTTCTCTCTCTCTCTCTCTCTCTCTCCTCGATACACAATTTATTCTGGAAATGGTATACACTCTTCTCCCTCATGTGTGTGTGTGTATGTGTGTGTGTGAGTGAGTGTATGTGTTCTTGCCCCCACCTTCAATTTTGTCCAATTTTTCTGTGTCTACCATTATATTTGCGAACAACACACACAAAAAAATGAGGGTTACTAACTGTAATATTTTAGATGATTGTGGTGTGTGTGTGTGGAGGGGGGTATTTTGTGCATGTCAGAATAAATGACTCAGGAGAGTCTCATACATTATTCGTAGAGAAGGGAGGAGGAGGAGGAGGACGTGTAGTAATATTGGATTGTATATTTTATTATTATTCCTCCTCCAACAGAAGAACACACACACACTTGTGTCCACAAATCCTTCGTCATGTACAATCCACACACACACACAGTCATCATGCTCAACTACTTGTGTGTGTGTGAAAGTACCTTTTATGTGCTTTATCCTACAGCTGTTATCCTCACCACTCCACTCGATCCAAACTACTACAATTCATACAGATCATGGACATTAAAATAATTCACAATTGATCAAACGATGAAGTACATTGTGTGACTATGAACCCTCATTCGAATCCTGATGTCTTTTGTGTGTGTGTGTGTTGTGTCTTTAAATAATGATGGTACAACCATCATCATCATATCAGAGTGAGTGTGATGCACTTGAACTAGTGAACTAGAAAAAAATTAATGTCTAACGTAGCAAAACCAGGTTTCGCAAATACCTTCATCATCAAAAAAAAAGTTTTCAAAGTTTTGTCTACCGTAAATCTTCTTGCGGCTTTGATTTTCTTTCTAATTGGCTATTAGCGATCGCTGTCAAACGTGCAGTTTGTCATGTAGCAGTAAAAATCTTTTTAATTGTGTAATTCTAATTTGTTAGAATTTCTTTTATAAAATAAATTGTAGGATAATATTAAAAGCGGTTTTCAGATTTAAAATTGTTTAAAATTATGATTCTTTTGTGCATAAATTGTCTTTTAAAATTGGGGATGACGTGAGCCCGCTAAAATATTTAGCGAGACACACGCAAAAGTATTTAGTATGAAAAGAAATATTACGGCCTGAGTTCCTTACCTTATTTTCTTTACTGTGTGTCTCCTCGCAATATTTAACTTATTTTCTAATAATTAAAACTTGTCATCTACTAATCACAACTTTCTCCACACGAAATCAGTACAAAAATTTGTAGAAAAAAGATTTTTCTTCCCTCATCTTACTTGCCAATGTCTCCACACATACGAGCACACAACCATCGATCCATTTGATGAGATGGGAAAAAAATAATAGCAGAGTTTTTTTTGACGTCGACTGTCAATTTTTATACTGATTACAAAAATATTAATCACACTTTCATTTTCTCTTTAACACATCTGCACCACTCCACGATGTGTGTGTGTGTGTGAAAATTGATGATTATAAATGTGAAGTCGGTACGTTTTTTGCAAATCCTCACACCTGCTCAGAAAATAACACACATACACAGCACACGTTGAGAGAGGAGGATAGAGCTGGCACTTGAGGATCGTGAGGAAGAGGAGGAAAACAAGTCAAAAAGGATAAAGTGTGTGTGTGCACGATCAAAGAGAGAGAGAGAGAATGTGTGGAGAATGAGGAGAGAGAAGAGGACGTAACTTTCCCTTTCCCGAAGAGACACGGAGTGAGTTTGTGGGGCCGAGGAGAAAGGAACGGAGGTTATAACAAAAAAATTTTATATTTTCGCGAAAAATACGTTGTGAGAAGGACAGCGAGGTTCGCAGTAGTGTGTGTGTGTGCTGTACTGTACTGTACAACAGCAGTAGCAAAAAGAGAGAGTCACAAAAGTCCTGCGTATTGCTTTCTCTCTCTCACATTTTTCACAGGATTTTCCAGCAGCTCGTGTACTAGTGTGTGTGTGTATGGAGCCGCATGGGTATGAACCAGGTAGAGTAAGAGAGTCCACACACACACAGAATTTCTTCAAAGGCTTGAGAAGAAAGCAGGAGAAAGAGAGAGAGAGGAAATTGGTGGCCGTTCAAATACTCTCTCTACTTCTCTCTCTGCGACTGCTTTTGAGACTGGTGTGTGTTCGGGTCGAGTTGACCATATGGACAAAAATCCAGTGGGGCTTCTCTCTCATTTTCTTTCTTTTCGCGTGCAGCACTATAATATACTTTCTCCCTTAGAAGCGTATAGTGCATAAGGGAATTGTACAATACCCGGATAGGTATAGCCGCAGCGTTTCTATCTCTCTCTCTAGGAAAAAGATGCTCCACTTACATGGATCGTGGAGCAAACGCAGAAGTAAAATCCAATGCGAACTTTCTCCCCCCTCCTTTCTCTCTGCCTTCTCTCTATGTATGGAGATTGTGCATAGAAATATACAGTGTCTATCTACTTTCTCGGGTGTACTTCTCCCCTCCCCTCCCCTCTGTATGTACTACATCCATGGTTGTGTGTGTGTGTGTTTCTCTGTGTGAATCTTGTGTGATTCTCCGTGAGTGTCGTGTGTGTGTGTGTGTGGTACAAAGAGTGTAAAAAATTGTATGATTATATAGCAGTTTCGCTTTCAGCTTGAGCTAAGTACCTCCTCTTCTCCTCTGATCCATCCATCTCTCCCTTGTATAAATTCTTGTTCCATTTCTGTATTATTTCCCAGGATACTTCTCTCTCTCTCTCTCACACACACAAAAAGTCTCTCCCTGACAAAGTCAGAGAAAGTTGTACTTTCACGGTGGTATTCCCTCTTCTCCCTGTCCCTCTCTCTCTTTCTCCTTCCTTGCAGTACAAGTTGTACTCATCTGTATCCCCTTGACTGACTGACTCCTTCTCTTTTTCCGTCTACAATTAAATATGCTAGTTTACCCACTACCCACACAGTCCACAAAACACACACACACAACTTTCTTTCTTCCCCAGTTGAATGCACCACATTTCTTTCATCCTGAAAACAGGGGAAGAAGAAGAAGTACATTTTCCGGATGCATGTTCAAACAAGAGTGTGACGAACAGGAGAAAAAATTGGAGTAATGGAGAGAGCGAGAAAGTTTGCATAAAATACGACGAAAGAAATATGAAAGAAGACAGAGGAAACAAATTTTTTTTGGAAAAGTAAAAAATCCTCTTGATACTCTCTCTTCTTTCCTCCTTTCTCGGGAATTTGTACAGGAGAGGAAAAAGTTAAAAGGCTCATCCTGTCTTATCCTGTTTTCTTAGTCAGACAAGTCAGACCCTACTACTAGTAGAGAAGAAGAAGGAGGAATACAGAATATTATATTGTAGAGGAAATGTTCGCATGTATATTTGGATGTACGAAAAATTTGTTTCTTTCCATTCTCAAGTACTCCAGAGAGGAAATTCGGAGAGAGAGAATGTAGAGAGAATTAAGACTCAGGCGGGTTCGTTTTTATTATGCAGAGATATATTTGTTCTTACCCCTGGCCTTTATATCTGCAATTCTGAGTACAGTGAGTCTCGGATCCTCCGAGCCTACCTCCTAACCTTACAACTTTACATCATCAAAGTGATCACCCATGTGAGGAGCCTGAAGAACAATTTGTATCGGCCTCACTTTCTTTTACCTTTCTATAGTCGGTTTATCTGTAACGAAAGCCCTGTAGGGGTCAATTGTGAGTGTACTGTAAAAACTCAATTCAGCCCTTGAGTTTCGTTACTAGGAATTTTCTAATCAATGTTTAACAAGTTATTTTATTTCTTGCTTCAAGAAATATAAAAAATGCCATATATTTAGTCGTAATAAATTGTTAAAGTTCGACGCCAATTCACGGAAAAAATTAAAAAAATTTATTCCAAGACATCCTGACGTAAAATAAGGTACACATGAACGGCGTCGAAGTTTAACATTTTTATCTGTTGACAATTTTAATTTCTTGATTAAAATAAATATCAACAAGTGTCGCTGCGCTTCAATGTGTAATCTCAATTAGTGATCTCTCATTGAGACTACTTATTATCACAAAATTGGATTCACAATTCATTATGAAACTATTGACCAGACTGGTATAGAATCTGTGCTCGTACAATTGTCAAAACAAAGTTACAACACACACACGTTGTGTTGTGTGTGTATTCAAATCCCAAATTTAATT
>WJFB01001147.1:0-36760 GCA_009870185.1 Pygmarrhopalites habei
TTTTTGACAACTTTACTCTTTCTGAGTAGCCAATGACATGCTGGTCAACATCCAAGCCCAACTTAGTGATTGACATGACGTGGAGGCCTGTGGCCAGTCTATTACCGCTGATGACCCTACTTTTTCAATCTCAAACACAGACTTGGTGTCATATGGTGTACTGAGTGGGTCTTTCCTCAAATCTTGTTCATGTGATGCTTTTTGGGATGGAATTTGCATGCGCCAACATGTCCCATGTCGGTTTTGAAGTGTGGACCATGTGTCCATAGTTGACATGGGGGTGCCACTACGCATACTACGCTAAGGGGCCGTTCTTAACGTAGTATTTTGACGGGAGCAGAATCATTGTGAAGGGAATCAAATTCCTCACACAATGAAAGTGGTCCGGGTCAAATCCTATGTCAGGGTCAAAAGTTGACATGACATGGACCCCACTATTGGCCACTTTTGTCCTCGTCGACATCATGACTTGTGAGTGGGCTCATTTTGAAGGATAAGTCTTCCCCTTTCCAACAAGTCAACTCTCGACAAAATCCAACGTCGGACACGGTCATGGGACCGTGTAACACAAGTGGATCCACGTTTTTTCACAAACATCCCGGTTCCGACGTCAAAGAACCGGAGGAATCGTCACTTCCTGACATAGGATTTTGATGCGAGTGGCCTTATCAAAAAGAGCATGAAATTCCGGTCAGGATAGGTGGAGGGCAATTTTTTTTCATGTCGAGGTCAAAAGTGGCCAAGGGTGGCGCCAATGACATGTCAACTTCTGACCCTGACATAGAAACAAATTGTCCTCCACCTATCCTGACCAGAATTTCATGCTCTTTTCAATGAGCTCACTCGCGTCCAAATCCGATGACCGGGTCACTCAGGAACCACTGTGACATCCGCTCGAACCTAAAGTGGAGGAACCTTCGTGGTCCCAATGATGTACAAGACGAAAATTGGTTTAAAAAAAATTCCCTCTCGACACTTCATATAAATTGAAGACCCACGTGTACAAATTAAACTCGTACGAGTTCTGTCCAAGGAAATACGGTCCAACAGGTAGAGTCCAGCAAATTGCTGTCGTGTTACCGTGTGTGAGTGTGTGGTACATAAATGCATTCTAATGAAAATTAAGAGTGGACTTTCTGACTGCTGAAAATGGTCAATGTCCCATCCTGTTGGCTATTTTAAGAGGAAGAGGAATTTGTTTGTATGTTGCATGTGTGTTCATATAAAAGTCCTATTTGCAAATACCCTCTAATTGTGTGTTGGATATCCATTCTGTCTCCATGTGTGTGATGTGTGTGTGTGTGGGGTGGAGGGAGACGAGAGCTCTACACTCCCAAACCTCTCTATTTGTCCAACGTCAACAGAGCAGTGTTGCGCGATTCCCGGGAATTCAAAATTTGGTGGGAATTCCCGGGAATTCCCAGGAATTCCTGGGCACTTGTGGAAATTTGAGGGAATTCTGGCAGTATACTGTTAAATGTGCAAAAATTGATACTTGGGAAGATTGCTCTACTAAACGCGAGTAAGTAGTGAAATAAGGTATGGGTTTGTTGAACAAACTTTGTTCCCAATTTAATTCCCCATTTAAAATTAATCATTTGCCTGTGTGGTTTACAGTAGGCACTGTGTATTGCACTGTGTGTGTGTGCATTCAGAGGAGAAAAGAGTCCAAGTGTTTTTGCTATGTTCTTTCACATAGGCTTCGTACATTACATTGTGTGTGTCTGTTGAGAGTAGCAGAGACGACGCAAATACTCTCAGAGTACCAATTGGTCACTGTTCTCTTAGAAATAATAACATTTAAATTAGGAACAAACCCATACCGTATTTAACTACTCGCGTATGCAGCGATTAATCAAAAATACGCTTAAAAACCCAAGGTGTGTGTGGTATTTCTGCCAAACCGCAGAAAATTTTCGCCAAAAAACCAGAATTTTCTTCAAAAATACCCACAAATTCTCCCAATTTTTAGTGATTTTTGGAAAATATTAGACCAAAATTCCCATGCCTGCCCATCGTGACGGGAATTCCCGAGGGACAACCCTGCAACAGAGGAGCTTGGAGCACTTTTTTCCCAAACTAGCACCCTCTCACAATACTCCTCATATATGCATTTAAACTTCCACACACCACACACACGCACACACACAACCACTCTCTCTCACACATGTGTTTGATGAACTCTCATTAGCACCATTATTAAACATTAGGTCTTTGTCTTAAATTCCCACAATCTCCTTCCTCCCTACCCGCACTAATCTTTAATTTGAACAAGTCAAGTCCCCTGTAATTATTATTATTATCATTATTGTTCCGTCCATTCAGCTCCAAACTACGCTCAAACACGCTTGTGTACTTACCACTTTGTTATTGTGTACTGGTGTTCACCACCAAAGGCCACGCACAACACGTGTGTGTGCGTCTGCTTTTTGGAACCTGCTCATTCTTTGTTACAAGAATAATTATTTTCTTCTGTCTCTCTTTCTCATACAAAAGTCAGAGAAAATCGGCAGAGTGAGAGAGAGCGGGGAGTGGACATGATATTCCTTGCCAAGTTTTTTGGCTCTTGAGAGACTTTTAGAATTTATTGATTTGACACTGTCAACTTATTACCAAAGGGAGAGAAATGTCACATTTTGTAATTTTTTGATCCACTCTCTCGGAGGCTGTCGCCAAAATTCAATGTCTGTCGAGTCCTTTTGTTGATTGAAATGAATAATTTATGGCCATCCTCCTCTCCTCCCTCTCCTCTTTTTGTCTCAGTTTGTATGACAGAGTGAACGTTCTCTTTTTGTGCGTACAGTAGTGATCATCTTTCGTCTCTCTGATTTTGATATCATTTGATGTGTTCGAGTTGATGAGGAGGACGAGGGCAAAAAGAGCTCTTCTCTCTTTTCTCTCAACAGATACATTAGAGAGGGGGGGAGGAGGCACATGCGTTGAGAATCCACAGGATATTTTCTACTTGGCTTCATTGTATGTGCAAAACGGTCCTCCTCCTCCTCCTCCCTATCACCCGTACATTGTCTAGCTTTCAGCATCTTGGGATACAAATAGGGCTCTCCAGTCCCTCGGCCTCTTCTGTCTACAGATTTGAATTTTGTGGAACTCTATGAACGTGTAGTCTGTTCTGACCAACCAAGAGTCAACCAGTCTATTTTGTATTGGATGGATGGTGGGTATCATGAGGAAGAAGAAGAAGAAGCCTTTACGCCCTTAGTGTTATTAGCCACGACTTGTGGAAAAAGGAGGAGGAGAGAGAGAGAGAGAGAGAGAGAGAAAAGATCTGCCTCATATCTTTATGCATGTAAAATAGAGTGCAAATTGCTGGGTTATGTTATGGGCCAACTAGAATCTTCCAAGTCGTGCATCTTCCCTTCTCCCTCTCTCTCTATTTCTTCAGTCTCATCGTTTTTTTCTACCTCTCTTCGCAAAACTGACTCTCTCCTCTTCTCTACGTTACATGTAGGATGTCTACACATACACAATTCCTTGCACATGACACACACTATCTACTGTATCATATAAACCATAATATACGTGACTAAATCCCTTTCCTTTTCCACTTTTCTCTCCAGCTTTGACTCTCTCAACTGCACACAATGTACATTGTGTGTGTGTGTGGACTCTCAGATATATTATAAAATTGTCTGATATTTTATGTCATGCTTCCCCTTTGCACTTGCACCAACAACAAAGTTCAACGGAGACGGAGACGGGATGAGGAAGGTTCAATGTGCATTCGCATTCCTAATATTTTTGGATACCGTAGGATCCGGAATTGTAGCCGGGTACAATTTTCCTACCTACCTTTCCTATGGAATATGCCCAGTTCACAACTGGAGTAATACACTGTATAAAAAGTAATATTGGCTGAGTTAATAGAACTGTCGAAAAGTGTTTGTGTGAGTGTGTGTGTGACATAGAGTCATTGACGGATCCACAGTTTGTCTGACAGGATGAGACAAGGACGTATTGCAAATGCTCTTTCAAAACCCTCATCCACTCACCTCTTCCTCTCTCTCCCTCACTCAAGTCTTTTCGTCCTATCTCCTCACTAAAATAATGATAAAAAAACAAACCATATTTTTATTTACACTGTCACGACGCTTTACACATTCAAAGAATCTTATTTTAGAGTGTGTAGGACACACGTCCCATCACAACACACACACCTCTTCTGCTTCTTCTCTCTAAAGTAAATTCATATTGACATTTTTTGTGAAATTTTGTATGGACGGAGTAGTGGGAGATTTTCGCCTGATCCACTTGCCCCTTGACTCAAGATTGAATGAATGGAGTACAGATTAGAAGGAGAAGATTGCAAGGGCATAAAACTGCTCTTCACATAAACATACACGGCTCGGCTGTGGACTTGTGTGTTTGTAGCCAAGACTACAATTTCTTGGTCAGACACGGCGACGAACATTTGTTTGTCTCTGTTCAAGTTTTGCCCGTCTCAGACTGGCTGAGACTGGAGAAGGATGGAAAGAGATTGTGAAGAAGAGACGGCTGGAGGGAAAAGATGTTGAGCTGGTCGGCTACTCTCTCTCTCTCTCTGTTTTTCTTCTCCCTCACTTATGCTCCAGTTGATCAGAAATGAGAAGAGGAAAGATGTTCGTTCGTCTTCAAGAAGGAGGATAAGTAAAGGAAAAGTGTACATACAGTACGAGAGAGAGGAAGACTTTGGGGCTCCACGATAGGATTTTCATCTGTGAATGTTCTCCTTTGAAAAATCACTCACACAATTCACTACCACCTCACCTTACATACTAGACTGCTTGTGCCTGAGCGAGAGACGTACACATGGAGAGAGAGAGTGTGTGTGTGTGTATGTGTTGTGCCCGTGGTTGAATAGAATCTTCAATAATACGCCACTTTGCTCTTGGCTCATCTTGTGTCTTTTGCCAAGTGGAAAGGCGAGAGTGGAGCTCAATCCATTTATTCTGCATCACACACTCGTAGTCTCTCACTCACTCACATCTACATAGCCCGACTTCCCTGTCTTGCCCTAACTTTTTATACTGCAGTCGATTGCAGTGCGTGCACCATTCTCCCTCACATCTTCCCACTGTCTACACACACACACTGTACACACTCCACACACACTGTACTCATTTTGTTGTTGTCAGGGAAGGAAGACCAACATCAACCAGCGATAAACAAGTGGAGGATGAGGGTTAAAATTATTTGATTTCCTCTCGGATTTGTCTAAGTATAAAAAATTTCCCAGAAGTACATGAACAAAAAACAATTTCGTATTTATTTTAACTGTGTGTGGGAAGGAGGGAGAAACCCGAATTAATTAAAGGTTACCTCTAAATACACATCCATTAAATACTGGAGGGCAGACGTGTACGTGTACTGTGTGTCTATGTGCAAATTGTGTGCGTCACAGGATCTCGTCGTGTACGTTCTGATTGTGTGTGCCATTGTGAGAGAGGGAGAGGGAAAATGGGACTCATAAAGATAATAGGTTTCAAGTTGTGTGGATGAGTGAAACTATTAATTATCCACAAAAGTAATTTACTTTAATTAGAATAACAACAAACCCGAGTGGAGGTGTGTTTGTGTGCACATGGTGTGGTCATAAATGTACCTAGGATACCTACGACTTATTCCTGAGCAGAAACATTGCCCACTCCAAGTCCTTGTGGCGAATTTGAAGGGACGTCGTTATTACTTGTGTTGCGTGTAACTGTTCTTTACATAATTTTGGCAAGACTCACACAAACTGTTTATCCTTTTACTCCATTTTTGTGTTCGTCATAACAGAGACAAGTACCTGACCTTTTTGTACTCTATCCTCTTTTCTCAGAGTGAAAAAGGGGAGTCTTTTGATGATATTAACTCAAGTTTGATTGATCTTGAAAAGACGAGGAAGGAAATTATACAAGGAGGGAAGAGCAAGTTCTTTTATTTTTAACATTCCACTCTTCATCATCCTCAACAGACTGTCTGTGTGTGTGTTCCAGAGAGAGAGAGGGTGGAGTGTGTGTGTTCTCTCTTTCTGTGTCCCTTGTTCTCCAACTCTGATTAAATGCTCCAAAGTCAAGAGAGAGGAGTAGCATTGTGGACCAAGTAACTAGAATCAAAATACAAGTCCAGTCCCTCCTTGTCTCTTTCCCTCCGGATCAAAGGAAGTGGATTAAAATGAGAAGAATTTTTTGATT
The DNA here is from genome assembly GCA_009870185.1 of Pygmarrhopalites habei. Taxonomy (NCBI): domain Eukaryota; kingdom Metazoa; phylum Arthropoda; class Collembola; order Symphypleona; family Arrhopalitidae; genus Pygmarrhopalites; species Pygmarrhopalites habei. The sequence continues at coordinate 6,174 of WJFB01001147.1, forward strand.
ACTCTTCCCTAGAATTAAACTTGTGGAGTGTATGTGTGTGTGGAGGTTGGAAAAAGAAGGATTTCGGAGAAAAAAGACAAATTTTTGAAGTGGTTGAAAGCCTGGGTATTCTTTTGTATTTACATCAAGTTCCACTCTTGTCATGTTTTTCTTCCTCAACTTTTTCAAACAGATGCATGGACAAGACACAATTTGATCAAGGAAAAGGAATATCATTGTTGTAAATATTTGGACGACACACAAACACACGCTATTAAACTGTATATGTGCACACACATGTGAATGCACAATTTACTTTGAGTTTCTGTTTGGAATCCCAATTCCTTGGACCCTTGTCACAAATTGCAAAAAGTCTACACAAATATTTGAGTCAAATGAAAAGAGGAGAGTAACTAGGCCTAGGTCAAAGTGCAGCCTAATTCCTCCTTCCTTTTTATCCCCGGATATTCTGGACTATTCTGGACTATGAGCTATGAGGACGAAATATAGAATGAAGGGAAAGGGAAGTTAAGGAAATGTTTAATAAACTTCCATTTTCACATTAAAACAAGGACAACTTCCCATAAACGGCTGCAAGGGAACAGTGAATTTCGTGATCTGGAGAAATACAGAGTGGAAGAGGGAAGGACAGGAATAGCTGATGAAGAGGAAAATCAACTGGAGACTTTGTTCTTCATTGCGAATGTCACCTCCTAAAACTGACTTTCATTAAAGGAATAGATCACAACACACACACACGAACACACACGTGCGCCTCTCCCTGCCCTACCATCATCCCTTGTGTTGGGTTTAATTAAAAGCGTGTGTCTTATTACCCCTCATCAGTTGACACTCTTCATGTTATACTGTGTGTGACGTTCGTGGAAAAACAGAGAGAGAAATAGCGAGAAATTTTGACAGTGTCACATTCCCTTTGGCGTCATCCTGGTCATTGCAAAGTAGGGAAAGAAGGAAGAGAGTCATTGAATGAAAATGTTCCAGAATTCAATCAATTGAAATGAGATTTTTGTTTGCCCTAACTCTCTCCCCCTCCCCCAGTACAGGACAAGCACACAAAAATAAATAGTGAAGTGACACACAAGTGGAAAAAAAATTGTCAATTTATCTTCCTTGAAATCACACACTCTGTACACACAAATATTTATTGTACAGCGACAGAGGAAGAGAGAGAGAGGGACTCAGTCATCAAATTGAATTGTGATTAGCGCCCACACCATATAAGAAGATGACCCACCTCGGGTAAAATTGTTATCAAGTTTGTACTCACTTCTTCTTCCCATGACCTCATTTCTATTTACATACACAACGTTGATTTTCAAATGACCAACATTTTCCCTTGGACACTGATCACATTTCTGCAGTGTAGTGTGTGTGTGTTTGCATGTGGACAGATATTGGGTACCTAGGAAAATAGAAATAGATTAAATGTTCGAAGGAGATTGACTCTTGAAAAAAAGTAAGTTTATTTTTGGTTGGGGAGGAAGTAGTTTTGAAGATTGTCGACATGTTTTCATTTTCCAGCTACACAACCTAATTTCCCTCCAAGAAATTTCCTCAGGTTTCGCAGTAGTGACTGTCAATAGTTAATTTTGGAAGATTACTGGAAAGAGATTATTAGGTTGAGGTTGAGGGCTAAAGGTCTTCATCTTTGTAGGGGAAGGAGTGAATTTTATTGGGGTTCGTTTGTTATCCACATATATCGCCGAAGAGAGAGAGAGAGAGTTGATAAATTTTAATGGTGATTTTAACCCGCGGCTGTACAAATCACCCTTGATTTGAGTTTGGATAGTAATAATAATAAAGTAAGAGGAAGAGTAAAGAAGAGGCAGGGACAAATATACAAACACACAGAATGAATCTGCTCTGAGTTAACATGAAAAGGATACGATGACGATGGTTGGGTTGTGCGTTGCTGAGTTTTGACGTCGTCGTCGTCAAGAGAGAGCAAAAGCGGTAAAGGATTCAAAGGTATAAAATCAGCAAGGGTTCTCCGCCACAGTCTCAGTGCTCTAGTAGTAATAGCGATAGTAGTGTGTGTGCGGGAAGAAAAAGAGGAACACACACACGAGTCTACTTCCGACTTTCATCCTCCTCCTTCATCTACATCCACTCCACTCTGGGTCTCCTCTTCTTCTGTGTTCGGGGGGTTGCAAAAAAGTAGAGGCAAAAAAATCTTGTTTTCCCTGTCTCCTCCTCAGACTGGGAAATCATCATTGAGGGACATCACCACGGACCTACACACACACACAAGCACCAGCCATACACTCCAAAAAAGAAGGGAATTCAGTGTAAGAAGGGGAAGAAAAGAGAAGAGAAGATAACAAGTTGAAGACTTGAACTAACCACCACAAGAATCAACCACACATCAAGAAAAATACTTAGAAGAGAGAGAGAGAGAGGAAGAAACGGCCAAATTGCTCCTGTCTATCGTCATCATCTCTTCACGCAACTTGCTTTCCCCTCCTCCTCCTCCTCGTCTCTCAAGGGGTAGATTGTGGATTGACTAAAGAGTCTTTTTTATCCTTTCGCCGCTCCTCCAGACTCCAGTTTCATCCACCTGACTTTACACGATTCACAATAATTTCCAATTCCCCCCCCCCCCCCCCCAGCTTTTCCCGTCTTCTTTTACTCTCAGTCACTCAACCTCCATTTCATTCAGCCTCCACCACACCTCGTCCCAAATTGTTTTCTCTTCTTTTTTATCCCCCCAATTCCTCCCGATTCCTCCTTTGACTGGATTTTTGGACTGTGACAACTTTTCAGGGAAATCCCCCTTTTTGTGTGTGTGCTGGGACTCGGAGTCTCTAAGCTCAGGAAAGAGCGAGGACCGAGTGGAAATATATAAAGATTTAAGCAGACCACATATTCGTCAAAAAAAAGATGACAATACGCAGATTTGAAGCCCAAATGCCGGGTGAACTATGGAATTTGACAAATCTGGTGGTGTTAACACTGTGATTCTCAATCCTGGCCTACAAATTCATATTGGATTTTTCCGGTTGGAAGAGTCAGGAATGTGCTGAGTGTGAGGAAGGTGTGAGTGCCAGGTTTTTTGAGGACAGGTAATTTTGTGGGGTGCGGCGAGACACAATAATTACAAAAACTGTACAAAACCCACCAAAAGGAAAAGAAGAGTCAAGTTGTGAGAAGAATATAATTAAAGGGAAAAAAATTGTGAAGGAGAAACAGGGAAAGGATATTATCAAAATAATTAGAATTCTACATTCAAAACTGTAGTGAGTGAGAGTGTGTGTTAAGGACGAACAGGAAAGAGAGGAGTGTGCTTTCGTGTGGGTTTTTGTGTGAACCCCTAGAATTTGATTTATTAAATTCCAATGACAATGTGGACTTTCCGTTTGAACTCATAATAAATTTTTTGTCCAGGCCTGCTTTGTGTGGAAGTCATCATATGGACAATCGAGACTAGTTTCGAACGACGTGGATGTGTGTCTGCTTCGCTGTAGAAAGAGAAGAGTGTTTTTTTTGAGAGTGTGTGTGATTTTTGTCAAGTCAACTGGTTTATATTCTGTGTGTACTATTGAGCCTAACAAAAATCCTTCTATGGACTTTCTTCGGAGAAGGTGAGAGAGAAAGAGGATTTCCTTTGTTGACTTTGTTGGCTGAGAGAGAAAATGCATGTACACATATGTACATCATGGAATTTAATATGGCTGTCACAAAATTTTAAGTAGGCATGCTTCTGTTATTTTAAAATATAAAGAGGGACAGGGATTCCCCTTCCAAACTTGTATGTTTACCGAATTTTTATCCGGCATTTGGTTACGTGCAGTAGAAAGGAGAGGGTGGACTAAAAAATATTTAAAATCTTCTTTGTGTCCGGTTGAAAGGGTTCCATTTTTCATGACGTAACATTATTTTAAAATTTCTTAAACCAGTGCAAAAGGTCACACTTCAATCCATTCGGATCTTTAATTCCCCGCAGGAATCTGACTAAAAATTCCTCAAAAACATTTAACGTTTTCTCAAGATTGGTTGAGAGTGACAAGTGACGAGATTGGATTTCAATTAGTTTTTATGTTTACCACTAAATTTCTTGTTTTTGTCTCAATCTTCCTGCACACAAGATGATGATGACGGTGTAATAAAATTTATTAGGGGAGGAGAGTCATCAGCCTTCCCATCTGATTGACTTGACTTTGGCAAAGTAAAAAAAGGGAAGAGGGAGAGGTGACTTGTGACGAGTCACAATATTCCGTTTTGTCTGACGATGAGTGTACGTGTGTCTGTGTGTGTGGAGTGAAGATGGTTGTGTGTGCCATAAAGGAATTCAAAGGTGTCGTAAAGTGGGGGAGAGGATGGTTAAATCAGAGACAGGAGGAATCTTTTATTTCCAATGACACAGACATTAGAAGGAATTTATAGCATTTCCCCGTCATGTTCCTCCTCCCTGTCTACAGTCAGAGACAGAACAGAGATGGGTTCCTTCCATCTAACTCGTGTGTGCGAGTGTGTCGGTTTTTATTGAAGAAACAGGGAGAGACAGGCTACATATAGTAGGAAGCAGAAATGTATGGAAAATTCCACACACAGACACGCACATTACATTCCCTGTGTGAAATAATATAGAAAAATTTGGTGACTTGTTCCTTCTCCCTCTCTCTCTCTTTTTATGTTAAGTTCAATTTGACTCTCTTTGTAAAAATTTCAGGGAGGACTAGAGAGACGGAGAAAACGTTCGGGGAGTGAAGAAGAAGTGCGAATCTTGAGTGTTCGTCATTCAGTCAAAGAAAAGGGAGAGGAAGAAGAGGAGGACAGAATGAATGACCTCAAGAATTTGTCAAAGTCTTTTGATTGGACGATGGATCCTTCGACTGCCGTTTTCGATGAGGACTACTGTTTGAATTGTACTAACAGCACGACTAACAGCACCGTTCCAGAGACTATCAACAAATTCTTTCTCTACGAGGTAAGACATTCCCTTCATTTTTACACAGGCACCACAGCCACACACACACATGTATAGAGAGTGTGTGGAGGTATTATTCAGGAACATTTTCCAAACTCTCAAGCATGAGAAGAGGAAGAAGAGAGTTTGGTGACATTCACCGTGTACCATTGTTACTATTATTATCTCTGTTCCCATTTCCTCATCACCGCTAATACACGGGCTACAAATTTGTAGACAGTCAGCCTAGTATCACTCCAACTTATATATAGTAGGGGTCTGCGTTTCTGTGTGTGAGAAAGAAAATGTTATATAAGAACGTGTGTGCGTATATATAAAAAATGTACGGTGGGTACAGTTTTCTCTTTTTCGGAGGAGAATTAATATTACACTGTGTGACTGTCGCCGCCGTCAAGACGGGGATGAGAATTGTACTCCGGAACATTTTAACGTTACATATACAGTACATGTATATATATATGTATATATATACTCTGAGAACACAAGATGATTCAAGCATGTGGATGGTTGACGGTGGTTTGCAAAAATCACGCACACACTCATATTGTGATCCGGGTAAAAGACATGACTTTTCAAATCATGTTATGGCTCCGGGGAGCAGATCAATGAGTATAGAGACCCTCCTACTACACACACTTGAAATGACACACGCCACAGTCATACATACTTAAAATTACATTTTACCACCACCATCGTTTTCCCCCTCCTCACATTCACTCAGTCTTTTGTAGACTTTTTTAGACACACAACTCTGTGAACTCACCCGCCACTCCTCCTCCCTGAAAAAATGTTGAGGGTGTAAAAGCATGGAAAAATGATTTTGAAGCATTTCATTTTTTATTTCCTTCTTTGCCTTTCCTTCCTTTTACTGTCGACTCTCATTCTTGCACGAGAATTATATAATATCAGTGGATCATGTCCCTCACATTTACTTCTTTTCCTCCTCCCTCCCTCCTCTTTTTCTGCACAATCTCCATCCACTCTAAACTCCCATATGACACAGGCACAGTGGAGTATGTGTTTGTGTGTCTTTTTACAGGATTAACGTGGAAGGAAAGAGAAACGTGGATGAGGTTGACGAGCTTTGATACTTGTGTGTGTTATGTTCTATCTCGGCTCGCATCCTTCGCAACGTCAATGCCAGAATCATAGTTACACACACATGTGTGTGTCTGTTTGTCGTGTATGAATGATTTGTACTGTATATGAATCCTGTACGCGTACACAAAAACAAACACACACGCAGAGAGAGACACACTTTCACAAATGCATACATTGTTACAGGCTATATATTTCTCTAAAGAAATTTCATCTTATCTCTCTCAGCTCTTTGGTCCTCTTCCTTATTCTTCCCATTCTTTTTACCTCCTCTTTCTTCCACTCCCCCCTCCCCTCCTCTCTCTTTGGTGGCCTTTATGCTTCTATAGTGCTCGTGTAGACTGTAAAAAGCGTTTCTTTTAACTCTCCAGCTTCCTTCCGTCCTCCTCTCCTCATTCTACGTATTCTTGTGATGGTTGTAAGAGGGAAGGAGTAAGTAGTCTCTCTCTCCCTTTCTCTCATTGGAAACTGGCAATAAAGTTAACCATGCTCTCCCTCCCCTTCTCCCTCTCTCTCTCTTATTTTTTTTTTCTACGCCGTCCAGCAAATTCCAATCCAAGAATATAAAGAGTTGAGTACCCTAGTTTCTATTTGAGACTTTTTTTCAGCTTTCGTATTCCTTAAATCCCATTATGGATGAAGAAAGGTAGGCACATTAAACCCCACTTCCCCTCCCCACTTGTGTATAAAGACATCATTCTACAGTCTCAAAATTCTACAGTATTAAAGTATTACCCTTGTACGTATCACCGGAAGATTTACAATGCGTCTTTACTTACTTCCTACCCCTTCTATCTGTAAAGATACACATAAACACTCTTACTCTTTCTCTCTTTGTTTGTCTGTTTCACAGTTTCCCATGTTTTCTCTCTACATTTTTAGAATTCACTTTGCTCAAAATTTTAATATATTTTGTCTTGTTTGCATTCCTTTTCAAACTGAAAAGGAAAAAAACCTTTTGGTCAACATGTAAAGAAATAAAGATTCTCTCTCTTTACTTTTTTCTCATTCATAGTTTCAGGGGCTAATTTTTTTGTCTGCTCTTTATTTACTACTCCGCCCACACATCCAAAAACACACACACTGTATGTAGAGAATGTAGACACACACACAAAATACACAACGTGATGAACACTATTGACGTTCTTCATAATTTTAGTTGATTAAACTGAGTCAGACATGAAGTCTTGGGACTTGTACCAGCTGCCCTGTCTCTCTCTGTGTTTCAACTTGGTTCAAAAATTGGTTACAATACGTCACGTCAGTATACAAAATATTAGGTGGGAGGAGGGGGGCTAGGGTATTAAATTATAATGATGAGAAGGAAAAAGTAGAGCATCCCAAAGACATTGCAAAATAATGTCATTCATGGACCAACCATGACCTTTTCCTTTTTCCCAATTTTTTCAAAAAAGAGAAACTCACGTTGAACCTTGTCTACATCTTGTAACTGAGGTTGTGGTATGAACAGTGAAGAGAGAGAGAGAGAAATGTAATTTACAATCTTTCGCTCCTCACGTCACTCCAATCTTGTTCCTCATCTCGAGATGATCATCTCTCTTCATCACATGGCATTCCATGGATTTTTCTCATGAGACTTCTCTGACCACACTCACCATCCTTTGCTCTCTATAATTTAAAGTATAATTTGGAATATTTCTTCTCTCTCATCCATTATTTTAACATGACATCATGTTGTTGTTGGGTATCTTTCTCTCTACACACACACACTACTCAACTACCTATCCTTTTCCCTCCCTCTCATTTTCATGGGTTCAGTTCAAAGAAAACTCCTCTGCAAAAATTTTTCAATAAAAAATATTTCCCTCATTTCAACATTAAGATTAGAAGCCCCTCTCCCTCCATACACACATATATACAGAGAGAGAGTCCAAGATAGGACATATAATGAGAATGAGTGGTTTTAGTTGTGGGAGATCAGATTTTTGCTAAGGATTCTGGGAGGCGGATTAAACTTGGGATTTGATCATCATTCTCCATCTGAGAGACCAGTCAAGTCAAGTCTGGTTAGAGAAGAGGGAGCAATTATGATTGTCTATACTAGAAGTAGAAACACACGGACAATGGTCGAACCATTGGCTTATCTTCATTTCACCCTTTCTCTCTCTCTCTCTCTCTCTGTATGAAATGTGTAGAGGATTATATTTTATACTGTATCCATAAGGGTAGGTATCCATTGCAATCAACTGTTGTTGTTGCTGTTGGTCCTACACACCAGCACAGGCACACACACACACAAACCGTATCATGTAGAAACCCATTAAATCCCATGATAATATAATATAATGGGAAGGGAGATTAGCCATGACTAAATTGTAATCGCACTACTTAAACTGTATTAAGTTTATTCATCGGCTACTTGGACTTGGGTTTAACATTTAGGTTCTGTGAGTTCTCTTGAGGTTCCACGTCAGCTCAAATGGACAACTTTTTGACCACGACCATATCCACACTTTTTCATATTGGACTGAGAAACACAAGGGACAACCTAATAAAATATTAAATGGACTAGGCACGGCTCCTGCTACTGCTTTAACCACTCAAATGTTTCTTTAATCACATATACAGAAAAATTACTCCTTCCCTCCCTCCTCTCTTCTTCTCAAATTTTTCCTTTTGCTTTTGCGTTTGTGTGTGTGTGGCCTGGGGCTGAAAGTTTAAGAGTCTTCATCTCCTCCTTGTCTCTCTGGTGATGTGGACGTCGATCTTGATTGTCTACAAAAATTCCAATTGGGAATTCAAGTGTGTTCAAGTTTTGATTGCTCTTCCCCTATGATTACTTTATTATCCACTACTCCTCCTCGTCCTCCTCATCCTCTCTTCGTCTCCTCTCCTCCATTATTATTATTATCACCATCATTATTAGGAGAGATGTGGATGCGGAGCCAGAGCCAGCCATGGAGTCCAATATATTGCAATTATTTTATTTTTACATATATCTATTATATTTATCTCTTGCCATTTTGCAAAATCTCATTCCACCCTTGTCCACTATTTTACCTTCCAATTTTCACACGCACACACACACACAAGAGACAGTGATACAATCAGTTGCATCAACTCAGTTGAGGTTGAGCATCTTTTTAAACGAGAGAGTAATACAAAAAAATATGAATATTGACCTGACATCAATTCATAAATTAAATTAAACTAATTCCTCCTTCCCTTCCCTTCCTCAACGAGACAAAGGATGAGATGAAAGGATTTGCACTCAAATTTATTGTGAATGTTAACTATTTTTTTAAAACAAAAAAAACAAGACATTAAGAAATATTATACCCCCCTCCACCATCTTCTCTCTCTCCCTTTGTACGTAATAGTAGAGTAGAGAAGAGGAGATGAAGATAATGATAAAATTACGGGCGGCTCGTCATATCCAGTTGAGCATGCATATTTTCACAGTACATTTAAATTACGCATCCATGATACAGTCTTCACTTGTCTCTCTCTCTCTCTCGAGATCTCCTCTTCGGATTTACATGTATTAAAATGCAATGTTTCCCCCTTTACACAAAGCGCTCTCCATGGTGCGAGGTTGTTGAGAGGATTTTTTGTATTTATATCTCCATTTGGGATATCTATAACAAGTATCACACACATTTGTATTGGAAGGAGGAACATTTTAGTTGTGACACTACAAAATAATGGTCACAGTCCCCCCACAACCACCAAAGGAGTACACAGTACAGACACACATTCACAAAGTGTGTCGACGAGTCTTGGACTGCGGGGTCGAGATATGACGACAACGGAATGCATCCTCCCATTACTGTCATAATAATTTCCATGATCCTCAACTCCAATTAGATACTAGGAGGAGAGGAGAGGAGTGTAGGGAGAAATCTTCCTCTCGATCCTCTGTCACACACACACACTCTGCTGATTCAGACTGTTTGGTCGGTTCTCCTTCTCCCTATGAATACTATTATATTTTACAAGTTTACAAGGATGAAATTATTATCGAAGAATATTTGAAAACTTTGTGTGTGTTGTCTTGCTCCACACACACAGAATTTGCATTTGCCCCTAGCAGCCCCAAACGAACAGTCAAAAGCAAAGTAGACTTGTGTGTGTGTACGAAAGGGAGTAAAGAGTATCTTATAAATATAAAATCTACATAAGAGAGAACCTCCTCTTCTTTTTATCATCTGACTCATCCCCAGCGGTTATGAAATTTCAACACGAATCACCTCTCTCTCTCTTTTATCAGGATTCTTTTGCTCTCATTCCAATTACACAGTATTTTAATATAGTATTGAGTTGTAGAACATGATTAAATATTATTCCCTCTCCCTCCTCCTCCTTTCCATCATCTGTAGATTGTGTGGATGGATGCGGCAAGTAAATTATTGTACTCATCCTCCTCCCCTCCTCTCCCTTTGTAGTTGTAACCTTGTATTATTAAGTGACATAAGCTTTAAATTAAATCACAACAACATTATCATCCTTAATGCGCTCTGAGGCTTTGTAGACGGACGGACAGACACAAAAAATGATTCAACATTTCAACTCATTACATTTACTATTATCATTACTGTTTTTCTCCTCATGTCAATGTGCACACTATCACTCTCTCGTGCACACACACACACTCAATCACTCATATATGGATCATTGACAAGATTCCTGCCCCACTATCCAATCCAGGGTGAATGAAACAATTGTTGAGGATGAGAATGTAAGAGAAGAAGACATCAATAATTGTGGTGGTGTGTAGTAGAAGGAGGAGAGTAATAATCGTAATTTTAAACAAAAATCAGTTCCATTTGACGTTCCGCCAAATGAGTGTTCAAAGAATAAAGACCTTTTCTTTTTCGTACATGATAACAACTAGCCCAACAGTGGGATCCAAAGGGAGTAATCTCATCCTCCAAGTTGAAACAAGTATATTAGAGAGATTGGAGTTGAATAATTTGTACAGATGTGTGTGTGTCTAACTATGTATGACTGTGAGAGGGAGAGATCCACAAAATGGTTGTACATTTAAATTTACATGCTGCTAAAAGAGAGAGATAGAGAAAGAGAAAAGTTTGTAAATTTACATACACATATTTTTTTGCAGTTGAGCCGTTACAGTGGGTGCTCACATTATCTGCTGCTGAGTTGAGTTGAGCTGAGCTGTGGAGACGTAGGAAGAGATAGGAAAAGTGATGATAGTATAATTTATACCCGTCTCATTTTCTTGTTGTATTTCATCACAAGTTTCTTCTTTCATCCTTTTTCCATCCACCGACCAAAAGAATTTTTCCTCTGTCTCTTTCTTTCTCTCTGTCTCTCTTGCAGGGCACAGGAAGAGAGGGTGTCTTGAAGAAGAGTGAACGTTTGAAATTATATACAGGGAGTACGGGTTAATAATAATATTGTGGGATTTAGGGAGGTACGAAAGATGCAATTGTGGACCGGAGCCAAGGGGAGGGGAGGGGGAATGGATCCGTGCAATTCCGTTTACATGGACTCTTACACATAAACATAATGGGTCTTTTGCACCTGCTGATCTGAGTTTAGGATGACGAGTTGACTGCACACAAAATAGTCTCAGTTGTCTGGCTGTCTGTATTGTTCCTCCTCTTCTTCTTCTGTACACAGATAGTGTACACTCGTACCCCAAGAATCTTATTCCATCCATTGTAGTGTGTGTGTCTGTGTGTACTGTGTGAGGTGGATTACAGGAGGGAACATGACAGTAGGCACTCATCCTACATTCCTCCAGTAACACACACATTAACACGCACACTACCATCACATCACATCACAGCGTAGCACCCCTTTATTTTCCCATTTATATTACTCACCATCCACATTTTTATGTGTGGACATTAAATCCCAGTCTATCCCATTTTTACATTGACTCTTTTTCACTCTCCTTCCTCCTCCTCCGCCTCTTTCAACTGCAAAAAGATAATTATTTATGTCTAGATTGTGTTGTCGGAGCCTCTCCGTGTTTCATGGGGGATGAATGAGGGTCGTTCAAATTTCAAGAGGAACTATTTTTATTTGGAACCAAATGACAGGAGGGTTCATGAAACCTAGTTTATTTACTTTCACTTCTTGTGTGCAGGGAAAAATGGAAATGAAACAGCTCAATTCGAAAGAAAGAAATGGCCTCACTCAGTGTCAATATTCAATTTTGTATGTAAGAAAGAAGGAGAAAATTCAAAAAAATGTTTAAAATCATTTTAAACTAAAATCACATGCATAAATTTATTTTCTTGGTTTATATTTTCCAGTTTGTATTTTTTTACTGTCAATTTGAATTTTCCAGAGAAAAGATGAAACAAAAAGTATTGAAATACTTACGGCAAATACATTTATTGCATTTGTATATTCTTCTCCAAGTGAGAACGGCTGAGATGATGTGACGGCAATTTTGTCTCTTGCATATTTTTTGAGGGGATTCAGAGTTTCAGACATAGATCCTGTTGAGACTGAGTGTCAAGTGTCCACAGTTTCTGAGAGGGGTAAAAAATAAGGGAAACCTTGACAATATGCAGTAACATGATACACGTTTTGCAAAATTTTTATTTGCGAATGCACACAAGCGAATTGGTGAGTATGAAAAATAGTAATGAGGTGCAGAATAATTTGTGATGGAGGGGGCGTGTGTTTAATCTCATAATTGACTTGTACACTTTTGTACAATCTTGTTCTTGTACACATTCTCTCTCTATCTACTTCATGTATATATATAGTGACTGAAAAGAATCTGATAAAAAAGAGATGTACATGATTAACCCACATATTTTTTATGCCACATTGTTCACACACGCACATGTACACTTGGACATGGTTGGAGTAATTGTTTAAAAAAATTTACATTTGTGATCCTCCTTCATCACCAAAATAATGTTGGATTTTTTGGCTTTCAATCTCTAATATTGAATTGATTCTATTAGGGAAGAGAGGGAATCGTGGTTGAAGTATGGGAACGAGTGTAATTTAAAATAATCCAATCCGCACGCAACCAACATTAAAATACTGTATAAGGAAATACATTTACCTTATATGGGGACAGAAAGAGAGGGAGAGGGGGAGAGTTACACGTCTATACAATCATCTATAAAGACAATAATGACTTGTGTGTGTGCAGTGTGAGTCTTCCACAGTACTTCTCAGTACATGTCATGTCACACACACGGACCAAGTAATACAAACAAGACTTGAACGCCTGACATCAGCCGTGGGCACATACAATAAGGGAAAAGCAGCATAGCATGTAGGAAGGGTGCAGATGGAAGACACAAAATGGAAAATATGTAGGGAGAAGGAGCAACAGAGACCACAAAACATGAAAATCAGAGATGAGACATGAGGATGACTCCGACACTCCAGAGACACAATTAATACCAACACCATAAATACGACACAACAATCAGCGCAATCACTAATTCAACAAAGTCTGAAGAGAGAGTGAGAGTGCCCGAGGACATGGTTTTGGTCATAAAATTGTGTGTGTGTGTGTTTCAAAGTGTACGAATGTTTGGCTGGGTAAATTGCGGCTGAGATAATTTCTGTTTCTACAGATCTCTACTAATTTGTACAATCATTGCGAGGTTTGCTTCTTTAGCTAAACCCTACCTACATCCCTGTATTTGCGTCCATGCATGGCTTAGGTTTGAGGTTTTTGGGCTGACTCGACGACTTGGTGACGACAGTGACCTCGTCCTGGCGTCCATAAGAAAGAGAGAGAGAGAAGGAAGAGGGAATGAGGAAGAACGATTTGTTAGTCGTGTTTGCTGTTGGGTTAAGAAATTAAATTTACTTGGGCCCCGGCGAGAAAGTCTTGTAAACTTTTTGCTACACAAGCACAAACACACACACACACAGACACACACAAAACTCACACTCTCATACATAGTTACACACACTTTACACAAGAACACGACCACACAAATAAACTTGTCAACCCAAAGGAGGAGAAGGAGGCCCGGCGAGGACTTGCAGTTGGGCCAAGCGCTCCAGGCAACAACTCTCCGAGTGTTCCTTCCATCTCTGTACACAAACACACACACACACCGAGTGTGAGTGGGTGTGTGTGGATGGCCTGCAGATTCGCAGAAGGGCCAAGTGGGAGCAACTTGGTGACGATGAGTGGAGAGAGGAGACTAAGAGAGGGGAGAGTAAGAGAATCAACTTTCTCCACAATAAATAGTTTTGTGAGAGTCATAAAATCTTGAGCTTGGGTAGAATTAAACGGATGAAAGTGAGATGGGGGTGGGCCGAGATAAAGTTCAATGTATTACGTAATTTCCTCCTTGTTGACACTTCCAGTACCTTCCCATTCATTTCCTTGTACTTTGTGTGTGTCTGTCTGGCTGTACATGGTCTGGCATGTTGGATTGGGGAGGGGGTGAGATTTGGAAGGGAAATTTTGACCGTACAAACTATAATTGTATGTACAGTACAAATTACAGTGAAACTTTGCATTTGTAGGAGATTTGGGTAGGACTGCTGTTGTGCTGTGTCCCCTTGTTCCATTTGTAAGTCAAATATGGAACAAAATAACTTCGTTTGGCATTTGGGGAATTTTGAGAAAGGAGAGAGGAGGAGAGTTTAATTATGCAACGAAAAATTATTCAAGTTTAGATTATATTATTATTTTCGCTTACTAACAAGATATTAAAGATATTTGTGGATTTTAATTGTCTTAATCCTTTCAAAAGTTTGTGTGAGTGTGTGTGGGTGGTGTTTTTGTAATAAAACCAGGGATTTTGTATAATCCTTAAAAGCCGAAGCTGGAATGTTTGTCATAGCCGAAACCTACACAATAAGGTACAAGAATCGATGGAAGGGAAGAATCGTTGGAGGGAAAGAATTATATTTGTAAATTACTGTCAATGGGAGGGACGGTGGATGTTTTTAATTGGTCCACAATTTTTAATTTGCTGTATAAAGCCTTAATTTGAAAAAGTGTGGAGTGAATGGATTCTCTCTCTCAACAACTATTTTGAAGAGAACTGGTGGAAGCTGATACGATTTTGAATGTGGGGACAATGAAAATAAGGATGTGTGCCTTGTAGACATTCTCTCTTTTATGTATGAATTTCCATACCGTCTTGGAAAACTCTTTGAGAGAGGGAGAGTGCGTGTGTTTGGATTGTTAATGGTAAAACTTTACGACCAGCAATCAATACTCCTCGAATTTCAATCAAAGAAACAAAGAGGCTGACTGACACTCGTCCAGACTAAACTTGAATGGAGTGAGGGATGAGATGGAAGATTGACTCCAACACTCCCTCCCTCCTCCTTTCTTCATCCTCCTCAAAGATACTGTTTCCCTCCTTCCTCCTCCTCTACTTTACCTCCTGCAACAAACACAATTGACAAAACAAGTATTGATTTTATCTCAAATTAACAAGTTTTTACAAGTTCCTCGTACAACTCACACTCACAAAATGGAGTATATCAACTTTACGCTATTACAATCTCTTCAATTAAGTTCCCATGATTAACGAACGAGAACGAAAAACTCAATCCCTCTCATTCAGATGGAGAGAGAGAGACATGACGCATAATAATAGTCCAGGAAACAAAATTTTACATTTCGCTTTTAAATTCATTTGTGTGTAAATGACTGTGACTAAAATTTTGTTGGGAATATCGTTCCTCCAGTTCCTTTCGGCATTATTTGATGTGTGACGACTCATGAATAAATATACGTTGTGGTGATGGCATATAAATTCATTGATCCACTTACCTACTGCAGACATTCCTGTGGTCCCTTTCCCTCCCCCCGTCAACATCCATTTGTTCTGTCTTACACTCGACACAGTACACACGACTAGTGAATTTGTGTGGATGTGTGTGTCAAAATTTTGAAATTCTCTGGTTTCACTCTTTACACATTTTTCCTTTGATCCTCAAATCCTGGGAGTGAGAATGAGAGGAATTTTGTGTTATTAATAATACTAGGAATCCTTTCCTACTTCATATCTCTTGGTGCTACTACCGTAAATGCTAAATTAGATCGTCTACAGATCTACATACATTCATATGAAATGTTTAAATGGAATTTTGCTAAATTAAATTACTCAGCAATAAAGAAATTAATTACAATTCCACGTGGTATCCAACGTTCAAGTACAAAATTGGAAACAAAATTCTTGGACGAATATTTTTTTCAACACTCCATGTCACGTTGAAACATTAGACAAAAATATAGAGTAGAACATGCGCGAATGAAAAAGTCTAGAAAGAAATATTTCCAATCAGCTAAATGATCTAGAATGAAAAGGTAAAGAAAAGAGTAGAATTCAAAGTTTTCCTCACACAAAAGTTTCTCTTTGATGACAAATGCTACTCTTGTAAGTGTAAAAAGAACTCAAATATGGTCAATATGGGTAGGTTGTCGAGTTTGTGGATTCACTGTGGAAGAGTTTCTCTTTTCTTTCAAAAAAAATGTCCAATTTTGTCCTCTGCAAGGACAGTTCACTTAAGTTTAGTCTGGGGACGGGAGAGGAAGAGAGAGAAATACATCTCACTGTATGGAGATTGAGTTTTATGCGACCGCACGATCTTTCTCCTCTCCACTTTCTCCCCCTCCCTCCGTCCCGCTTTCTCCAGCTCACTTTGTACACACACACAAGAAATCGTCCTTCTTGGTTTCCCCCCATGTATTTGATGGATGCAGAAAGTTGTGTCAAGTTGAAATGGCAAATAAAATTATTGGTTCTCCTCCCTCCCCTCTCATCTTCACCCTCCTTTCTTATCCATGGATTTTCTTCTCTCCCCAGTCCCTCTTCCTTTTCATCCTCCCCAATTTTGTACAAGGGAACTTGTCCCTGTCCCTATAATATTCCACAATCTATATTATATCTAATTTACAAATCTATATCCATGTAGTTACAGAAAGTGGAGAAGGGGGAGGAGGAGGGGTAGAGATACTCCTTGACTTTTTCTTGAGAGGGAGATTGTTCAATGGGATAAACTTTCTCTCTTTTTTTGGTCCATATTTTGTCCAATTTTCCCTGATCACGGTCACAACAAAATTCATACTCTCGCACAATTCCCTATCCCTCCACCGTCCTCAGCCATACTTACATACGTAATGTGTACTACATACAATGGGAAAATGTGTATACAAATGTTTCTTCAAAAAAGAAATGTATTGAGGGTCATAAAAATACATAATATAAACGTATGTTCTATTCTGGAAGCCATAAAATGGACTCATGCTCGACCTACCTCGAAACTTACCTCGCACGCACTGAAATATGTTAGAAGAAAGAAATTCCTATAACTTCTCCTCCTCCTCCCCACTTTTTTGTGGGTCCTCTGGATGGAATTGTAATGTGAGTTTTTTCTTTCTCCTTCTCGGGAATGACTCTAAGTTGTTGCCTACAATAGCATGTAATATTATTCATTGTGTATCTCTCTCTCTTCTCCTCCTTCTTGTATAATATCCTTCAGCTTCCCTCCTCAACTTTTATATATAATTTTTTCCCCTTTGCGTCTTTTAGACTTAATGTGCGTGAGGAAAAGTCGTTGTCTTGTTCCTATCCTGAGTTTCACAATGGAAAAGTGGCTGTGTGTGGTGTAGTTGTAGTGTGGTGGTGGCAGCGTGTGGAGAGAGAGAGAGGGATTCATGAAATCTTTATCTGGATGACAAATCCTCAAATTTCCTGCTTCACTTAGTCCTTTCTCCACACCCCGCACACACACACACACACACACACCAAGTCCCAGTCACCGACTGTGAGAGTGTGGAATGTGCGGTGTGACTTCATTTTCTTTTTTTCGAGGACTTTCATTGAAGAGAGAGAGTTGGAGAAAAATTGTGTCTGCTATCTTATTCTATTAGCCAGGATAATACTTTTTCTCCCTTGCCTCCTCCTCCTCTCCACCATGGCAAGTCACCACAGTCGAGTCATCCTTTATATTCCCCACAATCTTTTCTCCAAACTTCTTGAACAATAAGAATGAGGGGAAAGGAGGATATATTCAATTTTTTTCTTTGAGAGCCATCATATATTTAGTGGAGCTTATTTTTAATATTTTACTTCCAGATTCTAACCCCCCTCTCCTTTCCCCCATTCCTCCGCTAGCCAGAGAAAGTAGGGGAAATTTAAGAGAATTTTTGTGAGAATATGTTGGGAAAAACTTTCCTAAATACGTGTACATGGGGCACAGTAGTAGAGAAAATGATTTTTGCATGGTCCCCTCTTCCCCTTTCTCTTTTTTTTTCTGCGGGATGATAATATTAATAACACAATTGGAATGGCTGGAGGGGCAGAGCGATTTAGAACTTCTCTCTCGCTCTCTCTGTTTCTAGTTTTTTTGTGTGCGAACTACGAGGACGGGAAAAGGTTTGGAGAACTATGAGGAATAAATACTGGAGAATGTTGAAGGGACTGGGGTAACTCCATAGTCATTTACGGTTACGGCCATACGAGAAAGAAATTTTTTTAATACCACCCTCTCTCTCCCGCTTTGTGGTTTTCTCCATCCTCCATCCCACACAACGATTGCTATTTGAACAGATGAAAAATCTTATCTTCTGGCAGTGACGCTCTGCCACTGTCATACGTCAAACTTTAATATTTTACGCCGCCGACATTGTGTGAGGAGAGTGTGGGGCTTCTCAGACACCATTTACAATACTTTCTCTCTATTATACTTTATCTTGCTCAGGAGTAGAGAAAGCCTCATTCCACAACTCCCCTTCCCTCCTTCTCTCTCTTTCTCTCTCTCGTGGATTCCCTTCTCCATGTATGTTCTGTAATGTTCGAGTTAAGATTAAATCAAAGATGATAGAAACAGAAAAATTGTTGGGATAGGATTGGACACCGCACAAACCCACACACACACAAGTACTCCCCAAAGTAATGTCCTTCTTCCCTCACGAGTGTGTGACACTGTAAAACATACAGTTATTTTATATTTTATCATTTCATTCCCTCCCCCCTCAAGCACACACACATCCTGATATAGATGTACAGTGGCTATTCATCAATATTTATTTGAACAAACTTTTTTTCAACAACAACCACACACGCATTCATATGTATTTCCGTTATGTTGTATAGACTGACCATCTACTTTGTACTTATCTGAGCTTCTCGAAGCTTCAATAACGCACAAAAGAGTTAAAAACTTGATGCGAGTGTGCGTTGTTCATCCGTTCATCCCAGATTTTTTTATGATGACTATCACTATCCTGATGATGATGATGCGTCTCCATTTCTGGGAAAGTCAAAATAAGAAGTAATGAAAGAGGGGAAAAGTTTATTCAATATATTTTTATAATAGTGTACAGTGTAGTGTAACGGAGGGAAGGATTTTGAGTAGCCATTCAGTCGAATCATAAATTTCCTCCTTTGTGTGTGTATGTTCGTACTTTATTGTCATTATTAATTTTGAGCCCAGACTATGAGTGTATCAATTAATTGTGTATTAATTGTGTATCAATTAATTGTGTACTTGGTATTAGTACTAGTACTAGGAAAGTATTGTACAACAAGAACAAGTTGAAGGAAGAAAGTGAAAGTATTGTAGAGAATCCGGCTATTTATAATAAAGTACATCCAAAAGCAAAAATGCGACAAGGTCAAGGCTAATTACAGCGCAATTAGGCGACATCTGTTAAAACGTTTGACATGGGATGGGAGGAAACATTTGGAACTATAATGTGTGAAAATTTAAGGCCTTTAGGTCAAAAGAGTCGGACATGGCAGGTCAAGATAAGGTGGCAGCAAAAAGAGAAATTTTACAAGCCCTTGAAAATCACCCGACTCGGAACAAAACAGCCATTGTGAACAGGTATTCCGGAAAAGTTTTATCCAAAAGTCAAATCTATCGTGTTATTCAAAGATATGAGGCCACTCGTAGTGTCGAAAGAAAATCAGGATCTGGTGGGGATCGTGCAGTATTGACCTCAACAAAAACTAACCGAGTTCGACGACTCTTTGAGAGAACTCCCGACACATCAGTCGAAAATGCAGCAAATAAGTTGAAATTACCAAGTTCAACTGTTAGTTACCAGAAAGTACATAAACTGGGTATTCATGCATACACCAAAAAATCGGCACCAAAGTATAAGGAAGGTCAAATTAAACGGGCTGAAAAGGGACTCCGAGAAATTTATAAACAACTTATTCCGTCCGGAGGGCAAAAGATTTTGGTCATAGACGACGAGACAAAAATTACTTTAAACCCCAGTCAAGTCAAGGGAAGAAAGTTCTATCATGCCACTAGTCCCACCGCAGTTCCTGTGAAATTTCGAGCCAAATATACCGAGAAATACCCGGTGACCTTCAATGTATGGCAAGCGATGGATGCCGAAGGCAACCTTTCAGAACCCTACATTTTTAAAGAACATTTGAATGGAAATAATTACATGGACGAGTGTATTTATAAGAGATTGATTCCCTTCATCAAAAAACACCATGATCCGGGACAAGTTTTGTTTTGGCCTGACATGGCAACCAGTCATAATATACCTTGAGTGGTTGGTGCTATGCAAGAGAACGGTATTGAATTTGTGACCCGCAATGAAAAGGCTCCTAATCTCCCTCAAGCCCGTCCAATCGAGAAATTTTGGGCCAAAATCAAAAGGTCATATGGTACTCGTCAAAATAAACCAAAAAATTTGAATGGTTTCAAGCGTGTGTATGGAAAGATACTCAAAAATCTACCGGAGAATTCTGTAAAAAATCTAATGAGTAAGGTCAAACAAAAGATCCAGAGGATGAGATACAGCGGAGTACTTTCTGTTTTATAATACATAAACTTGTAGTGCAGAATGTTGGCTTTCAGAAAATACCAATAAATTGTTTTTTTGATTTTCATATCTAAGAGGAATACGTCTTGACCTTGTCGCATTTTTGCTTTTGGATGTACTTTAGTTCCAGATAATTAAGGACTTGAAGCAAACGAGTTGAATAAAGACTCAAGTTACTCAACTCAACTTTTCTTTTCAGTATCAAGATTTAAAATCACTCGATACATTTCGATGATATTGTGTAATAGACGATCTTACCCACACACATCCACACACACAATGCCGTCACTCACACACACGAAAAGTTTTTGGGAACAACTATGTAGTACAAGTCAAAAAAGAGCTTCAGTCACTTTTTGCACACACACAACATCCAGGTTCACAACATTAAGTTTTAATTCAGACTTTCATTAAAATCTATTGTGTTTACTTGTACGTGGAATTCTGGCATTACACAACATGGTGAAAGCTTTCTTTCTCCCATTGTTGAAAAAGTTACATGGGATGGGGGGGATGTTATTGTGTGTGTGGGAGAATGGATTACTAATCACGTTGTCGGGACATGTTTTCCGTTAGACTGTCTCAAAATTTGATACTTTCTTCAATTAAAATCATATTCTTGAATACACATTTTGTTTTCGCAAGGTTGGTGGATGTTGTAATTGTCTAAATTTGTTCCATCCGGGACCACCCGATCTCGTACCCTTCGATCATGTAAAGTAGGGAGTGAGAGAAATTTGAAAAACTCTCACACCTACGTGCACACACTCTCATATTGTTTCCCTCCCTTTTCATTCATTTTCATTCATTATCTGTTTCCTTTCATTGATTATTTTAACGGATGACAGAGTCTATGGAAAGGTACAATAATAAGAAAATACAGGAGGGAATATGAGACCATGTTGGATGATGGTGTTTACATGAAGGTGGGATGGGGTAGACCGCCGACAGAGTGATTTATTTTCACTGTACATTCAACTTCATTGACCAGGTCGGAATCATGAGGGTAATTAGAAGGGGAGAGGAGGAATATGATCGATATTATATCATACCTCCTAACTACACACATGGTTAGTAGTCTTGTGTGTGTGAGATTTCTATTATCATTTTTTTCTTTCCTGATTCTCAAACTAACAATCATTTTCCCCCCTCTCACACACACTCCCTCTCTGCCCTACAATTCCAGGCCGCTTAATTAGAAGGAACACCAAATCGTGTCGACGTTGGTAGCCTACCTCAATTTTAATCTTAATCAACGAAGTAAAGTATGGGTAGAGTCAGAGAGAGCATAATTTTTGATCCTTACGCCTCCTGTACGCGTGTGTGCTGTGCTGTGCTGTGTGTGTGCTTGTATAATATTACTAATTATAGGGTAAAAAATGCTTCAGAAGCTAAACAAAAATTAAATGATGTAAAAGCCTACCCAACACACACACACACCTGATACATCCCCTGCTCGTTACATTGTCTACGTCCTCCCAATAGCAAAAATTCTGTATTCACA
Organism: Pygmarrhopalites habei; assembly: GCA_009870185.1. Taxonomy (NCBI): domain Eukaryota; kingdom Metazoa; phylum Arthropoda; class Collembola; order Symphypleona; family Arrhopalitidae; genus Pygmarrhopalites; species Pygmarrhopalites habei. The sequence goes on from WJFB01001147.1 coordinate 28,440, forward strand.
CTGAGTTGTTTCTGCTTCTTTTGTTGATTGCAAAAAGTTTTTTGGATTTTAAATCACTCTCCAGTTTATGACCACTGTCACGTCATGCATATTCTAATTATTTTTGTTAGGCAAATGAAATAATGCCCTGCTTAGAAATCTCCCAAAATTTTCAATTAAATTGAAGGACTTCTATTGTGTGTGTGTGTGTGTGTGTGTGTGTGTGTGTGTGTGTGAGACAAGGTCAGGGATGACAATTTAAAAAATGGGAGAAGATTTTTGAGAGTTATAATAATAGCAATTATCTGATTATCTGTATTATTATACAAAAAACTTTTTTTTCATGGACACATGTCAATGAACCATCCAAATGTTTGCTGAAGAAAAAAATTGTGGAAGCTGTTACACCCACTGCAACAGGACAACCTACAACCGAACTCGAACTGAAACCAGTGAAGAAAAAAGATTAATAAGATTAGCACTAGAGATAATGATTTGTGCTTGGTTAAACATTACAAAATTGTATTATAATTTAATAACCAGCATGAAAATCACAGACAGAGAGTCATTCTCTTGGTAATTATTAGGAGACGAACAATTAGAGGGAGGGGTAAGTGTGTGTGTCTGTGTGGAGAGTTTTTGAGAATGGAGAAACTTGTTTATTTCCCTGTCCCGCACATTCTCCTCAGAATTGTCGGTCGGTCGTAACTCGTCAGACTTTTATCCTGTGGGTGACTTTAAATGTCCATCACCATGTCTCTCCAATTGAATTTTAATTTGGACGACGGATCATCAACTCCTTGTTGACCACTTCACCCTCCTCTCCGTTCCTGTTCTCAGTTAGAGAGAAATATAGAGAGAGAGGGAGTAGTAAAGAACATCACCTCTCTCTCTCTCGGGTCAGCTCATAAAGATTGACGGGTTGTAGACCATAATAATAATTAATAAATCCTCCACCTCATCCATGTTTCTTTGTTGGGCTTGTAAGCCTTGAAAGGTCGTAGTCGAACTGACACAAATGATTCTCATATTCTAATTTGATGGTCCCGGCAACTGGAATCAAGTCTCTCTCTCTCAGTCGTACTTCAAATGAGAATTCCTCCTCTCCTTCTTGTGTACATAAGAGGAGAGTCCTTCTCAAACAGGCTGAGAGTGTGGAGAGTGGAGCTAGTAATTATTAGTTTATGTGCCATAAATAAAATAAACATTTCCTCAGGCCATGCTAATACTTGTTCATAAATTTCTACTCAATCCTTTCCTCCTTCCGAGCCACTCCACAGTTTCTCTCTCTGACTGCAGCAGTGCACTCCCCTCCTTCTGTCTGCTCTTCTGTCTCTGTCTCTGTCAACACACTAAATATTCTGAGGAGAAGAATTCTTGACAGCCCTCCACTCACATTTCATTTGAAATCCCTTTTCCATGAAAATTTTTCAAAACTTTGACTCCTCAGTTCCTCCTCTGCGTGAGTACAGATGAGACAGTGTGTGTCAACGCACTTGGCACTTGGTATGCAGAGAAGAGAGGAAAAGCCAGACCGATTTTGGGCAGTGGCGCACACACAAGGGGAATGTTTTTCAAGAATTTATGAAGGAGGGGATGAAAATTAGAATATGATGATGATGACGTCTTCATTTAAAACTACTTTGTTGAGCAAGAAAAATACAAGTCATATTTTTCAAACTTAATTTACACGCAGAATGAGATCCTATGGGAGGAGGAGATGATCTTTTCTCTTGTTGTTCACTCACATCCATGTCTTTCTCGTCATGGAATTTTAAACAGAGCTACAAGTCAATTTTCTGTATTTTTGTACGGATGTCGTAAAGGGAAATCATGTTAAGCCTAAAAAGATAAACTGTCAATGATCTTTGACTTCAACTTGATAGACAGGTAACGATGATATTCTTACCTGTATTGGGACAAAAGTGATGTAACAATTTTATTCAGATACGGATATTCAATAGGATGAATAGAGATTTTGAATTTTTGTATACATACCTTTTTGCTATTAAACTTGAAAATATTACCAAACTGTTTTTGAAAAATTCTCCTAGTTATTATTATTTTTTCTTTCTGGAATCCCTCCATCTTGTCTACAGAGCAAAAGAAAATGATTCTTCTAGTAAAATGTAATTTGATTTTAGGAGTACTATCAAGTTCTCACTAAGACATTCCACACCTGACTCCATTATCATTTTCGAATGGCTAAAAAATTGCTTCCATGGTAGCACACCCACAGGAGGGAGTTTAATCGGAGATGAGAGAACGAGTCAAGAAATTTTATCGTCAATCATACTCCAAGGTGCATAAAAAATGTGCACACGACACACGAAGACAAGGAATGATAAAAGAATATAAAATTGAGCAGAAAAGTGTGTCTCTAGTTTAGGAAAATGAAGATGAGGGGGGAGGGGTGAATAAGAAGAAAGAGAGAGAGAAAAACTGACTTGTGATTTTATCCTTGTAATTTTAATTTGACGACACGATCCATCTCCCACTCTGGTTGTACACATGTGTACTTCCCCGTTGCTGAGTGAGTCCTGGAGAAACGTAATAAAAAAAATATGTGGAACAACAACAACAAGAGAAGGAGGAGGAAGGCTGCTATTAGAAATTTCTCTCTGTTATCAACATCAACATTTCTTATTTATACTTTACGAAATGAGAGTTCATTTTGTGAAGACACAAAATGACATCCCCTCTTCCCCTTCTTTTCTCCTCTCCCCTCTCCAGAGGCGAAAGTTCACTTTATTACATTTGGAGAGAGAGAGTAAATAAAAAACAGAAGAGTGAGGGGCCCCCCACTTTCGTCTCGGAGAAAACTGTCACTAGATTGTAAATTGCAGATTACAATCGATCATTTTGCGAGAGATTGTGTATTTTTTTAAGAGAGAGGGGAAGGGGTGAGTGTGTGTGTGTGTTTATATTTTTGTATGTTGTCCTCGTGCTGGGGATGCAATGAAGCCAAGACAAAACTTGACACCACGTCGTCACAGGACACCCTACCTCTAACTCTAAATTGACCTGTTTCCCTTTTCCCCCCATGGCAACCCATACTGTGACACCCTGTCACGACGACTTGTCTGATTGTCATGATTATAGTGACTACTCGTGTACACGTGGCCCCCACTTGTCTGTATTTATAGAAGATAAAGCACTTAATAGTTCCACACTCATCAAATGAGTTTTTTCTTTTCAAGAAAGAAAAGTGGGAGGAAAAAGTGCAACTCAATATTTGTTTTTTAAAATTATTTAACTTGTATTCAGTACAATAATAATCCAGGAAAATGGAAGAAACACAATCATTCGTTTCTATTTGTAAAGAGAAAGTGGAGGGAGAGAGAGAAATTAGGTCAAGGGATACAAATTGTGGGACGAACTTTCTCAGCACGAGTCATTTGTGTTGGCCATAAAAAAAGAGCACAAAACTACATTATTGTATGTTTGTGTGAGTAAGTGTGTGTGTGTGTGTGTTTGTTTGTGCTTGTGTGAGAGGGATAAGATTCAAGAGAGATTGAAGATAGACATAACATATGGGGTTTGTTTTCGTAGGGGAGGAAAGGGAGGGATGAGTTGTGTAGTTGTGTGTATAAAAACCCATAATCGGTTTAGCGAATCCTTTCCCCTCCCACTTAATGACCCGCACGTTCGGATGGGACAAGGAAAAGTGCCGTCTTGATACCTACACAACATACATACTGCACATTTATGTGACTGTATACGTGTGTGTGTGTACTATGTACGTATGTACAGAAGCAGCTGGTGGCTGCTGGTGGGAATTTAAGTAATAGAACAGGGGATGGTTTGTGAACCATGTAATTCCCTTTCTAGGAAGGGGAAAAGAGTCGGTGGAGAGAGCTGGAAGGTAAAACGTGGAGTTTCACTAACACGAAAAAATATCTCTTAGATTTGACATTAAGGGAACGAGAGAGAGAGAGAGAAAAGAGAGACGGAAGGGACTTTCTGGTTAGTCCTATTACTTAATATAGTACAAATGTATTTTATGACTCTTCTTTTTTTGGCGGGAGGGAAAGAATGGAGAGCATAAGGTAGACATACAGTATAGTGTAAAAACCGTATCTATTTCTATTCTACCCGGTTTACAATGTGTTACTACATTGTATGTGAAAGCTATACTGCATTCTGACGTAAGCTTCTCTTAATCAAATTTTTGTTCTGGTTTCAAAAAAATTTGAACACGATGGATTGTCTAAATTGTACTGGAATGCGTTGCCTGGATACACATTTCTAGATATCTAGATAATATTGGGCTCTCTTTAGAATGAATACGGTAGAGTTGTGGAAAAAACTGATACCTTCCCCTACACACATTTTGCTTTACGGCCTCCAACTACTTGTGAAATTTCCCTCCGCTCCATCCTGACCACTGCACTGCACTGCCCCTTCAAAGATAAGGGAATCTTATGACCACTTTTATTTATACCCCTTCTCCTCCCTGTCTCTACTTCAATCCTCCAGGACACACACACGGCAAACCACAGACCGGTCATAACTGACATGCACACCCTCTTTCTCTCTCTTCCTCTCGTTTCTGTGGAGGATGTGAGTATGTGGTCGTCCATATTATTGTCAGTGGCCAATAAAAAAGAGAAAAAAAGTCTAGTCAAATCATTTCCCTTTAATGTTACACACACAGTCAGTGGAGTAGTAAAGCTCCTGTCATCATCATCTTGGCAAGTTGAGGAGGAGGGAGAAGAGAAGAGAAGAGAGAAAGTCCGGAGACCCATTTCAACTATCCCACATTTCGACAGTCGGACACAGATGATATGAACAAGCTTTGCTCTCATCTGTGTGTATCTGTGTGTGTGTTTCTGAAGTTACTGAAAAAGAATCAAAGTCATCAAGAATTTTGGAATCTTTTGTGGAGGGAGTGAAAGGATGGAAGGAGAAAGAGGGAAAATCTGCTGTTACTCCAGCTCCAAGCCCAAGAGACAGCTTGTGGGATATGTATACACATGCTGTGTGGGTGGGAGACTTTCTCTTCGGAGGGGCATTCACCATTGACTAACAGAGATGTATGACATGACCAGATCATACTCTTCAAGCTTTGGTGAAGAGAGGACATATTATTATGTTATATGGACACACTCCATGGCAAAAATACTCTCGACATTTAACAATTTCTCCCACCTCTTCCTTTCTCTTTCTTTCTCTCCATTGATACATATGCCATACACATACACTTTTTGTTGGCACGACTCCGAAGGTGAAAGGAAGAGAGAAAGCTGGTCAAATACACTTAATTTGTTACAAAATTCTCTTGTGCTTTCATCGCTCTTTCTCTCTCTCGTCTCATTCCGTGTGTGTGTCTGAGTAGTTATCACAAATAGCGGAAATTTGAGAATGCCCTTTTCCAAGACAGGACACTTTTAGAAGAAACCTGTACGCTGTAGGCGGAGAAAAGACACATTTTTATGTTTCCTGAGAAAAGGAGAGAGAGAGAGAGAGAGAAGGGAAATCAAGAATTTAAAAAGGTTTCTTACAAGAAATAGAAATCATCATTCTCTGTGTGTCTCTCAGTGTGTGTGTGTGTGTGTCTGGGTGTGGGTGGGTTGTATCTGTACACAAGAGCGTGCTGGAATGGGAGTAGGAAAATTACCTTCATTTCTCATATTCTGGGCTTTGAATGACGAGACGACAAGTTGTCACTCCCTCGTTGTTCTTTACTCCTGGAACACGCTTTTTGTTTTAATTTTAGATGAGGATAATTGTTCTGACAGTATACAAGCATCCAAGACAGATTGGTTTGAAAAGAAAGGAGAAACAAAGTAGGGAGTCCATGTTCTGAAGAATTTTGGGATTTGTATCAGGGATATGGGGGGAAGAAGATCAAAGAAGGGTATACAAGATAAGAGAGAGGGATGTGTATAAAGTAAACATGAAGTTTAATCTGGAGATGGAGATCATGGTGGAACGATAAGTGACAAGTATTTGAATGTCATCCCTGCTCTGTCATCTGACAAATCTGTGTGTGTGTGTGTGTGTGATTTGAGAAAAATACACATCCGTCGACAACATGAGTTTACTTTTCTCTCTCCCTCTCTGTCTTTTTGTATCCTCATTTCCACAATATTCCGGGACGTCATGTGGTACAGAAAAAGAGGGATTATAGTAAAATAGAGTGTTTGTGCGTAGAAGGATGATAGCCCGTGACTTTTCTTCCCTCGCTTGTACACTCTTTGACTGTTACACACAACAAAATATCTTTTTAAACCTTCTTCCTCCCCCACAAAGAAACGAGTAAATGCGATGAAGGAACGGAGCCTGTCAGACCCATGTAGTCTATGATTGTGACTTTGTTGTCCACAAAGTCGTCATGTTGTGACGGGGAAAGGAGTACGAAATTGAGTCATTCAAAAATGTCAATGTCATTCTTCATGTCATGACATTACATGACAAACTGGATCTTGTACAAAAATAAAAATATACTTTTTCCCCTCTCGTCTCAATTTGTGTCTTGCGTCTCAAATTTTTCGAGACTGTCATCATCAACTACTTTTACTCGTCGGGAATTTGTGTGAATTTTTCCAATTAGTTTTATCACAGATTTGCAAAGAAATCTCAGACATTTTTCAACGAATTGCTCATTCTTGTATTATCGTACTTTTAATGCCGTATTATTTGTGTACTTACATCTTTAGTGTGTGCAATGCAACACAAAGTAGTCATGCATGTATACCTGTGGAACCCATGGGTTAATTATAATCCGGCGTAGTCACATGGGACTCATTCAGGTCGTCACTATTATGTAATGAGAAATTTTAATTGACTCTCTCTCCTTTTCTGGGAGAGGATTTATATGGAAAATTTTCGATAGTCAACTGTATCCATTTCGTTATTATTAGTCTGAGCTATACGCAACACTATTATATGCATAATTCATTAGTTGAGTACAAATGAAATACTGTGAACATTTACGAACTGCACAAAAACTTCTTTTCAACAATTTTGACAGACAGAGGGAGGGAAAAAATTGTGGAAAAATTGAAATTTACAAAATTCTTGGAAGACACTTAAACAAGAAAATTGACTTGTCTCCTTCTATCTACATAATGGATGAAGGTGCGAATGACCTTCTTGTCTTACCAGTCCATGACCTTTCCGTCAAGTGAAGGAAGAGAACTAGATAAGTGAAGGGAGGAAGATAAAAGAGAAAGCAAGATCTAAAAATACACATTTGGTTGTAGAATTTGAAGAGACAGAGAGAGGAGGAAGGGAGGAAGGGAAAATAAGTTTGAATCAATAAAGACGGTAATGTGTTCGAAGCAGAGCTTACATACTTGCCAGAGAGTAAATGTAGAAATACAAATAAAATTTACTTTATATACTCAACTGTGATTGACATAAAACATGGATGTCGGGAGAGGGGGAAATCAGAATTTAATTTGGTCTCTACCACAGTCTCCCCTTACAACGGTCGACTGGGATTTCTCAGATTTTTGTGTACGTCTTCTTCTCCTAATTTTGGTCCACATTAAAGATGAGATGATAAGAGTTCCCCTCCCTTTCTTCAGTTCCTCTTCAGAGGAAGGGAGAGAGGAGGAGAAAGAGCAGGGAGAAAACTGAACCACTTTCCCTCTCCACTCAAATTTCATGGGAGGAGGGAGTTTTTTTCTCCTTAGACATCCAAGTATCAAATCCAATTTGACGACTTCCTCATCCAAAGGTATGTGTGTGTGTGTGGTATGCGTGTGTGTGGAAACATCAGGGATTTATTTATTTTTTTACATTTCTTTCCTTCTTTTCCCTATCTTGAGGTTTACTCTCTATTCAAAAGGTCATTAGACTCACTTGAAATTCTCCAGAACTCATTCCAGGAAAAAAAATCCTATGTAAATTTAAACCAGATATTAAATTTTAGTGGGGGACTGCAAACGAGGAGGAGGATAGGACAAGTGAATTGGAGATGACAAATAAATTCTAACTTTTAGTCTCTAATCATCCGAGATTAGTGAAAAGATTTTGGATGGAAAAGAATGAATTCCAGAAGGGCCTTATCCCATTCCAGGAAAATCTCTCCCTACAAACTTAAAATAGATCAAGGAATCTCTTACAAATTATTTTGGTTCCAAAAAGTTCAAATTAGGAGAACGTAATTACTTAGAGTGGAAATATATGTATTATATCGATACAGTTTTTTATAACTGTGGTAAACAAATATGTTATTACAAAAAAATGTGTCATTATTTTTACAAAAAATAACTAGGAACATGCCCATGTACCATGTGCATACGCACGAAGTGACCCTTGTTTTCAGTTGTCAAAATTTTGATATATTTCCTATTGAAAAAACGTATCTTAATTTCAATCTGGTTTTTTGA
>WJFB01001148.1:0-36757 GCA_009870185.1 Pygmarrhopalites habei
TGCGCTCCAATGTGTAATCTCAATTAGTGACTTATTATTATTATCACGAAATTAGATTCACAATTCATTATGAAGCTATTGACCAGACTGGTATAGAATCTGTGCTCGTACCATTATCAAACCAAAAAGAGTTGCAACACTCACACACCTGTGTGTGTTCAAATCCCAAATTTAATTTAGACACTAGGGATTCCCTAGTGTCCAAATTAAATTTCACACGACTAGTGTATGTACCTAGTTAATAATGTACTTAGTTCCTTGATAAGTTCTTACAAACAGTATCCTTAGTACAGAACAAGGTCTCAAATCATTTTTTAGCATGTTGATAATTTTACTTCGCATGGATTGGTGAATATATGTAGTATTGTAGAATACAATATTTATGTAGCCATAAATAATTTGTTAGTTATGTTTTCATTTTTTCAATAATGTTTCATGTACCCATAGAGGGATGAATTCATAATATCCACACTAAGTCATCAAATTAGGAAATGATCATTAAATGGCATTGCACTACACATTATATATCTATATATAGAATTCTAGTCTCTATATCATAATATCGTATGTGCATCGTACAATAAGTGACTTTTTACACACTATGTAATATATTGGTTGATAGACAGAAATCATCAAATATAATAGTTTTTACTCGGTACAGGTGGTGAGTTAAAGTTATTTTGACTAGATGAAAACATAGACTTGTCATTAGTTTTAACTATCGTCGGTGACTCGTCGTCAGGGTTGATTACGAATATTATACAATAACGACTACAAGATTGGGGCGTATTGCAATCCACAAGAGAAAGACTTGAGAAAAGTTGAAGAAAATGTACAGCTCATACGATTTAGTACTTATGACTATGATTAACAAGTCTAAAACTACAGTAAATAGACCCTAATAATACTTGAAAAAAGAGAGAATGAGAGAGAGAGAGACTCGATTACTTAGGGCACCTAGTCCCTACATCCACGAGGAAAGACGCAGACAGAAACCCCAGGAATTATTCTATTGTACAAATGTAAACAAATCTCAAAGTAAGACCACCAGGCAAAATTAATCAAACTACTAGCAAGTACTAACTTTCTTTGACACTCATATTATGAACAAATGATAAATATATTCCTAATTATTTCACATTGATCAAAGTACCATCAATTCTTTTGTTAAAAAACACAAAATTTTACAACCTCCGGATTGATCAGCACATGCTATTATGCCGTCAATAAATTAATAGTAAATAATATTAATTAATAATTACCCTAAACTAAGATAGAAATGTTGTGACACTGCGACAAGTACTTAGATATTTCGTTCATGGTAATGAATTATCACTAGTTAACACCAATATCATAGTGGTGATAGTCCGACAGAGTTTGAAGAACAACGAGATGTTGTGGACGATGAAGAGAAGGTGGGCAAAGATGAGGATTAGGATGTCGAAAAGAAATAATTGAGTGCTCTATTGACGTCAAAGTCGGCAGCTAGAGCTATCTGATGTAGCTCTTGATCCGCGATTTCCTGTCCCAGGACATCTCGCAATCGAGACAGACAACTGGCTTCCACAGTCTGTCTACTATTTTCACCTTCTGTTTGTTCTCCTCCAGGAATGACATCAATGCCCAGATTATTACAATTAACTCCTGTGCTCTTTGGTACCGTTTTCGAAGACTGAGAATGATTTGAATCAAAATTTGAATTGTTATGATTAGAATGAGAATGACGAGAACGAGAATGATGTCTGTGGTTGCTACTGCCGTGATGGTGATGATGATGATGATGGTGATGATGACTTTTTGTTGTTGAAACAATCGGGGTCAAATCTTCATCTTCGTGATTGCAAGAAGATGAATGTGGTGGTGAGGACTGTGGAGAAGACGAGTCGGAGGGCGAGTCTGGCACTAGCATGTAGGTACGGCTTAGAAGCTCATCCGTTGAAAATACTTTACGGCTAGCCACAACAACAAAAATAATTAAAAATTCATCTTTCGTGAAATGAATTATTATAGTGATGGAATTGGCACAACATACTTTGCTTTTGACCAAATGGTTATATCGTACACTTCCATTGCTAATTCCGGACTAAGTTCCTCAAATAACTCTTTAGCCATTACTACAGTCGACGGAAGAGGAAACAATTATATGCATTAAAAGTATCATTTCCGTCAGTATTTCATCAGTAGAATCAATAAAATGTATTGTTTTACAAACCTCCAGGATTACTGGCCACGTAGTCCATTGCGGCCCTCTGCAATGATTTAATCAATTTAAAAATATATTACATACAAAACCTTGTGATAGAGACCAACTATGAAAACCCCTCATTCTTACTTTCAACTTTTTTGCATTGTATTGATCAGCCAGGGACAGTAGAAAAATAACTGAATTTTCATCCAAGTGCCTTAGCGATAACTCTTGTTCACAAGATAATTTCAAACCGTCGATTTCATACCTTCAAATTAATTGAAATAGTTATTATGAAGTAAGCAGGTTCATGTGATCGATTCAGCCATATTTGAAATTAAAATTATCATACCTATCGGACAAAGCAATAAGTTCAGACAGGTTTTCGGTGGACACATCCATGCCAAACTGTCCCGTGTAAATGTAACGCAAAAACAACTGGAAAACTTGAACACTTGAATCATGAATCACGATCCGCCTTGTAAACAAAAAGAATATGCAGATGTATTACCATTCGTTATACTGATACGACAAAGTACTTGAGCAGGCACAAAAGAACTTGTAATTTGAACATTAATATCATTGTTAGGTAATTAATTTCAGTCTAATTACTTACTTTTGAATAGACTCCTTCATGCCGGACAGGAGAGCCCGACGAAACCTTTAGATGAAATAACATTTCTATCATATTTCATACTATTGCACGATCATTTATCTCACTAAACAGTAAAATCACAAAATTTTTACGTCAAACAGAATCAAATTCTTTCAATTTTCAAAACTCATATCTAAAAAAGTTGTTAGGGGTCAAATTAGAACCTTTGAGTTGAGTTTGACAATCTGAGGTCACCGGGATGAACACCAGGTGACCAAAATGTAAATAGGGGGTCAAGTCGTGTGCCCCGTCTACAGCAATCACGTGGAAGGATTTTGATCGGATTTTTGACAAAAGGTTCCGAATGGCGTCCCAATCACGGCCAACCGTCGGGCCCGGTCCTTGATGGTGACGACCTCGACAAGCCAATATGTCGCCTCAATGTGGTTTGGGACAAAAGTTGTCAGAATGGCTCCGGATTTTTTAACCCCTTAATTGAGGTTAAAGTCTACTTTGTGGAGAGAGAAAGTTTCAAGGCGGGGACATACGATCTGACCCCTATTTACATTTTGGTCACCCGGTGTCCGTCTCAGTGACCTCAGATTGTCAAACTCAACTCGGAGTGTGATTCTCTTTTATGTAAAAATTTTGCGTTGGTTACTGTACAAATTAAAGTCCGAAAATTTGAATAATCATTTTACCAATCACAACGAGAAGCAACAATTACACGATGTGATGGAATTTCTAAAATTGGTTCTGCTCCTGTCAAGTCAAATACAAAAAAGACAGTTTATATAAACTAAATTGAAATCCTTTTATATATCCATGTCAAGAATTCTTACCATTAGAAATTTCAAATATCATGTCAGAATGAGCTTTCGAATTTAAAAGTTTCTCGGAATTCTGGGCCAGTACACTGTCTTTTGACTTCCGTGGTGTACAAAGATTGTTCACCAAGTTTAACTAAAATAATAGAATGAAAAATTTAATTAATAATGCATAATAATTGTTGTAAAAATGTATTAACAACGACGACGTACATAATTTTGAGCAACGTCAGATGGAATGCCATGAACATTTGTCAATGTTTCCTGTACAGAGTTTGAAGATTCTGTCTCTACGGATGGAGATGGTCGATCTTTATTTTCACATTTGTTTTCATCAACAACGGTCGTTTCCACTTTTTCCTTCTCTTTGACAATTAATTTCTTTTGACAGTTTCAAAAGAAGTTGCCGTAAAATAAATGAAAATATAAAAATTAAAATTGCTGTCCATTGGATTAACCATACAGTCAGTTATACTATAGAGATAAATCAAAAGTACCAAATTGACGAGAGACTGGTAAAATTCATCACTCTGCACCAAATCGACAAAAGTTGCAAAAAATTTTGAAAGCCTATCTCGTTCTTCACGTAGATGATGAATTGTCTGACACTACAGGACAAAAATGACAAGGTTTATTTCGAACACGAAAATAGCACGATTAATTCATAAAAATTGTCAATAAAATGATGAATTTCCTAACCACTTGTGAAATTGCCAACTGAAGACAAAACTTGAAATCCTTCCATTGAAATCGATCGTCAACGGCAACCATAATTTCTTCAATCCTAGAAGTTCACAATTTGAATAATAGTTCCAAGGTGGTAGATATATGGTATCTACCACCTTGAATAGTTCCAAAAAACTAACATTCACCTTACTCCACATACACAGAATATTCAATTTTACTCCTTCCCAACATAAGAAATTCTCATTGTATAATAAACATGTAATAAACGGATTATTTTATTGCCTTAGGAGGAATACTGGGAGCTCTGTAAAGACAATCAAATTTTGTGTAAAAGCATGAATGAATAATAAATTATCATTAATAACAAGTGGGACTTCGTCCCACTCGTCCGCAGAGCAAACTCAGTATTATTCATTTAATAATATTAATAATAATAAGTAAACAGTATGATTTAATTTGCCATTGAACCACCAGCCGATATAAGCCCTTTTCGCACGAAACTAAGAAATATCATAAAAATCAAAAAAATTCGGGGAGACGAGATATTAACTTTTAAATGACTTTTGAACATTAGGAACGCGCTTAGAATGATTAATTGAGGTCTCTGAGTAGCGTAGTGACTGTAGAAGACGGAAAGAAAAAAATCTTATTTTTTGAAAAAAATTTATAAAAATAATCTTTAAAAATTTGTTCTCAAAGCGAATTGGGTTTTCTGAAGAAGCCGTCGGGTTTTTTAGTCTAGTTGGACCCTGACAAGTCCGAAAAAAATTGTTTCGGCCGGTGGCGCCATGGTAAATGAAACCGTACAAAATTATGGACCTGTTTACTTAATTAATTGTATATTGCGAGTCACAGAGTATAGCATACCTTCCAGAAGCTGTTCTAAATTTCTTGACACACATCGAATTTTTGCTGTATAGGAAAATATTAAATATTAATAAATTCTGATTTACAGATACTGCATAAAAATCCTGTATTCGGAACTTTCCTCTAATATAGAATGTTTAAGTTAGTTATGCTCAATCTGGTTGCCTTACTTGCTGTGGCCATTTCTTCAAAGTTTTCTCTGCCCGGAAAAAAGAAAACGTAACATCAGCTTCATTGTTACAAGAACTACACTATTTAATCTAATCACTGTCATAAACTTACTTTTTCTGTGCCAAGTAGAGGAAGATGGCAATCACTTGACCTTATTGAAATGAATGGAAATGAATTTTAAAATATTTTTTAACATAAAACGATAGCGAGAGTGATAGTCAAATCAGTACAAACCTTGTACACTGTGTAATTTGACAATTTCTCGTTTACGGAAAATGGAGAATAAAGCTTCAGTCAAGTTGTCATCATTTGAAGAACACTCACTACTGTTGTTTTCGCAATACAATTCACACTCTTCTCCCCCATCATGAGGAGTCCACCTCGAGTAACCTCGATTCCCCGACAAGAGATTTCCATTCGTGGTTAAAGACCACCTTGCCCATATATCGTTACAAGAATCTCTTGAAACCCTGAAAATTGTTGAGCACATTGATAATAGTAGATAAACGTTTTAAATGATTTAAAGTGTACGTGCACATAGACAAACATGAAAAGAAAGTACGTTTCCTTCAGCAATGATTTTGACAAAATAGATTCTCAGATAATTGAACAAATGATTACCACATAAGATACATCACTTTCCTTACCTCATTAATTCGACGAGGGCACAAAGAAGCGTTTCAATTTCACTAATTTTTTGTGACACATAATTTATAGAGTTATTGTGGAATAATATTACGATATATTAGTACGACACTATTATATTTGGATTATATTCCATGTTGGTAAAGGCTATTTTCTATTACCTGACAACGTGAGCTGCGATATCGTTCCGAATTGCCTGAAAAGTTTAGTTGAAACTGGTAAGTAAGTAATTTCAGAGGTAGATTATATTCTGGAGAAGGCTTATTTGAAAAGTGTAATGAATTATTATGTGTGGACTACACACAGTAGGTGAAGACAAATTGTTGGTCACTGTTGAAAAATCATTCTTAATGCAGCGTAACAGCGCAACAAATTGTGTGAGAAAAATTGGAAGTCTCGTCTTTGCGTATCCTAAATGTACAAGTTACATTCAAATGCATTTTTGACACAGAATGTATGAACGGGAAAAATGTTGGTGATTAAGAGAAAATTTTACTCAAAATTTCCAGTCGTTCGTCACGAGTCAATTTTGGAGCTTCCTCACCATACAGGATGCAAACTTCAACAAGCTTAATGAATGCTTCAAGAGCTACGAGAAAAAAATACATTTTATCGTTGCATTTACAAGGGCTCCATGACTATACCCTTAACAGTCCTAGAAATATGAATTATCGTTTACCGTGACGTAGAGCAAACTTGATGACATAACAAAATCTTGTTGGATTCGTCACAGAGTTGCTCTTGAAAGCTTGTAACATCTCCTCAGCACATGAGTGAACTTTATTCACAAGGTTCACAATTTTTTTCTTCAACGTTGTTCGGTGAATGTAGGCTCCGCAAAGTTGAATAAAATCTGTCATACGCTTGGGTGCATGTTCTGTGCAACGCTTTAAAAGAGAAAAGCACGAGATTGTGCACCTATGTAGACTTACTTACTACTTAGTGAACCTCTTTAAATTATTTAAATATTGTTGATTTAATTACTCGAGCAGCTTCAATGGACAAAGTCGAAGGGAGACTGTGCGTTACATTTTAAAACAAATTATATAGTGATTAGTTGTCAAAAACTAAAATATTATATTTTTTCTCTTGAAATTGATTTACAGGACTAGTTTCCAAATCCCAATTTATGAAGTCTATAACTACCTTTGTGAGTAGAGAAAATAAAGGACAGTTTCCAGTACATCAGTGGGAAGGGAGGACAATTCTTCTAGGAGATTAAAGAAATTTGTCAAATATTTTGTTACAGAACAAAAAAGATGATTTTGTGGACAAACGTACGTTACATTGTAACGTCTAAGAATTACCCTCAATACTGGATGCAGTCGCACCGGTTGGATCACTTAGCTCTAAAATAACTGAATGTAGTTTGAACTGGAAAACAATAGATTAGTTCAATTTTTCATTTTTCTCGTATCATAATTTATGATGAGCGATACTGTGTGTACAATTTGATGTCAAACCTCTTTATTTGAATTGCATGATGATGAGACGGAAGAATGCATTGGAACTGCACTGGATGAATTGGTCGTTGGACTCAATGTAATATCCGAAAAGAATCCATCGGTGAGAGCTGGCAAGAATGAAAAGGGTAAATCTAATGGGGACTGGGTAAAGGAAACCTGTTGTTGACACTAATCAAGAGAGAAAACAATTAATCCGATTTCACCGGCAATATGGTTTAAAAACGTTTACTAATAAATATGTAGTACTTACCTGGATCATACACCACCCTTCAAATGTGAGAAGCATCATGTCCCTAGCCAAGCCAGGTCGATCCACCCACCATTCCAACATGTGTCCTGAGATAGTCCCCAGTCCAATGCATTCTGTCAAAATGAAAAAAGTTAAGTAATTTACACACAGTTGACAAAAATAAAAATGGTAAATAATTAGTGTAGATAATTAATAATAGTTGCGACAGTCTTACTGAGACTCACTCCAACGAAAGAATAGACCACCTCGTAGCAATCACATTGAAATAATGGGAATGTGTGGTCAACATGTGGGTCTCTGCCAAAAGAGAAAAACATTTTGATGGACATGACAGCTTGTCAATTCAAAGTACAAAATAAAAAGAAACTCACGAAAGATCCCATCGAATTTCACCATTTTCTTGTAGAACAAAGATTGCCCTATTGGAGATCAAAATTGACATACATTTATCATTCTTCACTAAACCATACTATGAAACATTTTTTTCAATTACCCATCAATCTTTGCTGGAGCTGAATTTATTGAATTGGAAATGTTGACACATTCTATGATCTGACAAAAATCACACAATTAGGAACAAAGCAATATGTAAGAAAATATTTTTTACTTGTCAAATTACCTTCCAACTTCCTTGAAAATTCTCTACAGACATGATTGCGATATATACAATTTAAATCACAGGTCAGTAAGATTAACAACTACTGTAACAAGTACGTGGTGTCAAGCGAAAAAATTAAAATGTATGAAGGCTGTAATGATCGACATTGTTTTCTGGAGACTTAATAATAATAAAATATTCTCCACTCATGCTTGCCCTACTTTGGTTATGTAGTACAATATAAATATCAGTCTGAACTGAAAAGCCCTCCGATCAATACAATTTAAACATCCCCGGCTGAGCAGCAACGCTTTTTTCTTGAGTTGAAGTTGAAGTCGTCTCTGAAATTTTAATTCTTTAACACATTTTCGGTACCAACTAATTATGGGGGATAGTCGTAAGTTTAGCTTAAAAATTTGCTTTTCACTCTGGTATCCGTAGTTTGTCAACTATTGTGGTTTTTGCTGTCCAATTTGGTGTCAAACTTCGCCTATGTAAAACAAAAATGGTTCCTTTGTAAATTCCCAATGTGGGTCTTTATATTTTTATTTTTTCTTTCAGAGTACGGTCAGTCGGCAGGTTATGGCCAATCTGCTGGTGGGTACGGGGGATACAATGCAGGCCAGATGGGTGGTCCACCTTCCTACGGGTCGTCTGCAGCCTATGATACGGGTAGCACCTATGGAAACGGTGCGGCCGGAGGAGGAGGAGGTCAAGGGTCGTGGAGTTCTTATCAAGGAGGAGGAAGTTCATATGGAGAAGTAGCACCAAGTGGCGGACGCAATGATTTTTCGGCAGGTTATGGACAACCACCACCAGCAAGTGGCCAAACTCAATCGAGTGGATATCCTGACTACGGAGGAAGCGGGGGAGGAAACTCATATGGAGGGTCACAATCTTATGGCAGTGGAGGTCAACAACAGTCATATGGTGGTGGTGGAGGGGGAGGAGGTCAACCTTCTTATCAATCTGGAAATTCTTATGGAGGTGGACCGCCGTCATATGGAGGATCATCGGGAGGAGGAACAAGCGGTGGTTATGGAGGAGGATTTGGCCGAGGTGGATCAAATTTCAAGTAAGAAGCATTTTCTTTTCTCCTGTTTTTTGAGTGGAAAATGCTAATTTTATCATGGGGGGGGACATGATTGCTGACATGAGAAATAATAATAATAACCCTCACAAAGCTAGGTTGGAGGGTTGGGGAGTATATTGATGTTCAAGATAGTCAAAATTTAATTATTATCAAATGGTACATGAACAAATAATTATGTTGAGTATTGCAATGTAGAACAACAATTTATTTTTAAATTGTCAAATTCTCATTATTACGAATCTTAATTTACGATAATCGCACCGTACATTTTGATTAACAAAGAGTCAAAATTATTTTTTTAAAAAAAAGTTCAAGCACAAGTAAATGACAAAAAGAGAGAAAATGAAATATCGTCTGTTTATATTCTCACGAAAATATATAATCATTAATAGTAAATTTGTTTAAATGTTGGGCGTCAGTTTGTTTGTACAGGTATCAAAGCCGGGTTGTTTCATAGTATGGTTTCAAGTTGAAACTTTCAACAACAAAAAAACAATCGGAAACTAGTTATAGAATGAAACGATGCAGAAATTTTCGGAGTTGAGGCTTTGAGTGTGACATCGTCAGACCATAGCCTATGACTCGTAGGACAAGAGAAAAAATATCCCGTACATTACTTGTAGAGTGTCGTTTTTTATTTTCCTAGTATGTTCGCATGTATGCAATCAATTACATGACTACACTATGAGGACGAGTTCACAAAGAAAGTTCAATCTGAAAGAACTGTTGTTGTATTAATACGGGACGAATTATGGACAAGTCTTAAAAACAAAAAAATGTTTTTTGTATATATATATATATATATGTGTGTGTAACATATTTGTTGAGTTCATAGAACGTTGAGACGGTTGACGAGTTGTTTTCAGCAATAATTTTTGTTACGACATTAGCATTTGATTACGATGACAAGAGTGTTGGTGTGTGTGTACTACGTATGTGTATTTACTTACACATTAATACAAAAGGTTCAAAATCTCTGAAAATTTCTGATAGTTGTATTTAAAGTGTCGATTGTTGTGGTAAAAGCGTACAAGGAACTGGGTAAAGAAGCAGTTTGTACTTGATAAATAATTAAATTGCCGACTAATGAAATGCAAATATCGTGAGTGGTTCAATTATACATATATTGTTTCTTATGCTATGTATGATAATCTAATGTGATGATGTAATAATACATGATTTGAGGTATAATATTTATTATTACATGTCATGCAAGTTCCACAGCTGAAATCAATCTTTTAGTATTAAAAAACTAATTATCAACCCCGGGGTGTTAACTTGACTGACTTGACTGTGATCGTTGGGAGTGAAAAGAAATTGTGATGAGGAAGGAGAGAAAAATGAGAGAAGGGAGAACAAAAGGAGAACAGAGTCAGTCAAGCTTCACAGAGTTCTCAAGTTGTCTCTCTTCTGTGTGTCTGTTTTATAGCTCCGGGTCAAAACAAGGGTCGTTCCCTTCCAAAGGTAACCACATTTGCCAAAAACAAAAAAAATCAATCAAAACGATAAGACACCAAAGTCTTACTTAAAAGTGTACTAGAATACAATTATATGCGTATCTTCATATTGGTGTACTAGTCAAATTTTTGAGTTGGTTATTCTTTACAAGACGAATACTCTTTTTTTAAAAAAAGAAATTAGCTACCATGTGAGTAGGATGAAACCTTCACTTGATTATATTTACTGTAATTGTTCTAATTGCGGCCCTTAATCTGTAGCCTCTATCAAATATGCATCTACGGTAGATAATCTTTCAACCCAAAACCACAATTAAAACAATTACTATAATAATTTATTATACTGTTCATCTGGATGAGGTTTCACATTACTCATGTCTTATCATTTTCTCTCAAAGTCAATATTCTTTGTTTTTAGTACGTACAGATTGTAGTGCAATTCGTATCACAATTTTTTCTATTGTCTATTTAAAAAATTTTAAAAGAGTCGTCTGTAATTTTTTTAATCTTCTTGTCGTTGTTTCTTCTCTATTTCTCTACCTAACCTCATTGTGTCATGGAGTACTACCATTGATTACTTTTCCCTCTATTTCGTCTTCTGCTTATATTGTTCCTTCTTAGTTGTTTGGGGTATTGATATAAATTGACACAAATTAATTGAGAAGGTTAAGGTTGTATACTAAATTACTCATGGTAAACTGGAAAAAGATGGTCGGCAATAGGTAGACTTTACTTGTATTCCATGGAAAACATTGTTTTAGGGGGAAAGTTGTGAATACATAGTAGGACTACTACTGACAATCGGGTTTTCACATACACCGTCGTCCTTACTCCATTTCACCATGCAGTATGAGAGAGAGAAAACAAAATAATTTAGAATTTAGCCACAAGAAAGGAATACGCACACAGATAGAGTTTTTTCTAAAAAAAATCTTTTGGTATTATTGTGATCCATGAAATTGTTGTGAAAGTCAGGTAACGAATGGTGCGCTTTCACTCCGTTACACTAGTGAACGGTTTTTAAAAAAAGGAAGAGTTCTCAGAGAGAGTGTGTAAATAAATGTACAGACGAGCTCGCGAGTAACGAACTGAAATTCACCTGACGGGTATGTCACGCGCCCTAACACGCAGCTGCGTGTCTGGGGCACCGCTCTCACGCCTGGGTGTTTACTGCTTCATACCCGTCAGGTGAATTTTAGATCGTTACTCGCGAGCTCGTCTGTATGTCCAAACGGTACATTGACTGATGAGTACATAGTATTTTTGATTTTTAGAATTGAGTCAGCGAATGAGACAAGGAATGAAGTGATTTTAAGTTAATTGAAAGGTTCGGTGAAAGTTTACAAGATATTATATTTTTCTACAAGAAAAATCTTCATGTCATGGTTCTTCCATCGTTTTTTAAAATACGAAGCGAGGTATTGAATGTGTTTTTGTGTGATAGGAGGTTGTTAGGATTCTGTTGGTTGTAAAAATTATTATTATATGAATTAAATTTATTGAATTTCGTACCATCATTCATTATATTATATTGGTATAATATTTAAAATATCTTTTATCGGCAACTGAAAAAGATGAGTTAGTATTTAAAATATATGCAGACAACTTTTTTTTATTTCTATTTGAGAGTCTACTTATCCTGCCATAGTACGTGTATTTGAAGCTTATAATGATAGTGTATATTTTTTACGTATATATTATGAATTTGATGCGATACGAGGTTTAGTATTATTATTACTACTACATACTACAATGTAGGGTTTTGATTCCTTGCGTATGTCTAATTCTTCCTATTTCTCCACACTATATTATTGCATAATAAGTTTAAAAACGTTTTTCAGCATTAGTTATTAATACAAGAGTAGTGAGATGGTTTATGGCACCTTATGTCCTAATGTACTTGTACTAACTTGTTATCTAAAGGATTTGGCCAGATGGGTGGCGGAGGAGGTGGAGGAGGAGGATACGAGGATAGACAAGACTGTGTCTTCGTCTCTGGGCTTCCCCTGACTGCTTCTGAGAATGACATTGCAGAATATTTTGGACAAATCGGCATCGTCAAGGTTGTTTTATTAATTGTTTGATTTACCTATTGAAGGGATATTTTATTTGTTAGTACATATATACAATGTCAAAAATTCATTATGTGTTTCCCGATGTCATCTCAGATGGATCGAAAGACGGGTAAACCAAAAATTTGGATGTACAAGGATAAAAATACGGGGAAACCCAAAGGAGAATGTACAATTACCTACGATGATCCAGATGCAGCCAAGTCAGCAATCAACTGGTTTGATGGTAATAAATAACAATACATTTTGACTGTGAGATTGACGGGGGATTAACCTTTTTGGTCGTACATATTTTATTTTTCCTTTTGCAGCTAAAGAATTCCAAGGACAAATCCTTAAGGTCTCAATGGCTACCAGAAGTTCCTCATTTTCTGCTGGCGGCGGCGGAGGAGGTGGTGGCAGTGGCGGGGGAGGATTTGGTATGTTCAGAGGTACATTCGTGAAGATTTTTCATGAATTTTTATTTATAAAAAGTAAAAAATATTCCTTGGTAACATGCCAGAGAATTGCATTTTATTTTGTATTTTTTAGGTGGGAGAGGAGGTGGCCGAGGAGGCGATAGAGGTGGTGGTGGTGGAAGAGGATTTGGTGACCGAGGGGGTAGTTCGAGAGGAGGAGGTGGCGGAGGAAGTGAAAGTTGTAAGTGATAATACTATGTTATGTAAACGATACTAGTTAATCCCCCGTCTATGGTGGTAGTTGGTTACAGTTTTAATTGTAGTTAGTAAATGGCAGCTTATACAATTCAGAAATTCACACTTTTGAAAATACTAATTGTACAGATCGTTATAAGGAAAAAAAATCCTAATGAGGGGACTCATTGTAGCTAAACTAATGGTGACGCCATATATCCCTATAGCCTTAGGATGACTTAAGGGAATACAAAGATTTTCTGTTTTCTCATGGCTGACTTGTATAGTATACATTCGACACTTGTGAAATGTAAAATTTTAGAAATAGCCTTGTGGTTCACTGTAAGCTAAATGGTTTCCTTTTAAGTATCACTGACAGGCATCTCATCTACTGTCCTCATACTCTGAAAACGCAAATATTAATTTATTTACGTCCCTCCACCTCTTTATAGCAACTCTATCCACTAACTTACAATTTAAAATAATTGAACAAAAATTTGAAAAGCTCAACTAGACTTCTATTGAAAGAATAATATAATATAATCATATTTTACTGACCCTGTATACTTACAATAATATCAAAATTCAGAATCTTTTCGTTTAAACGAAAAATCATTAAATTTCCATGTGTAGATTTCATATTTCAAAAATGTATGTACTACAAAGGTCAAAATATGACTTTTCAAGATATGCGTTACTTTCCTTTCATTAATATAAAACGATCTGTATAATCAAATTTTTAAAAAAGTTGATCCTGACTATTTTTATAAGGTTCGCCACATACAGTACGGTCAGCTTATCGGTTGTATGAAAGTTCCCGGGAAGAAATTTGCGGGAAATGTTTGAAATGAAGCAACAATGCGGAAAGGAAACTTTCCGGAAACATTGGGAAACTTTCATACAACCGATAAGCTGACCGTACTGTATGTATGTAGGTACATTAACACTATGAAGTATAGGAAGAGTGGACAAAAGGCAGAGGAAGATTGAGAGATTGGATGGAAAATACATAATATATTTGGAATAGTATTTTTTGACAGCGTATTGGATCATCTACAATCTACTAGGATGATGATGGTAGTAGATGATGGAGGGAGGACGTGTTAAATTGTTGTGTATTGAAGGTGGATGCTGCTGTTGTGTCGAGTGCTGAGTCCATCCAAAGCAAAGGAGGAGGAAGAGAGAAAGGGATGGAGAGGAAGGAATAAAATATATTCAATATAATTCATGGTAAATCTAAATGTGTTTATGGAAATAGTTGCTTTTGACTCTAAAATATTTATACATGAAAATTTCTCAACTGCGAGGAAGAAATGTTTATGGTTTATTTATTCGGGATCTCCATGTGTGACTTGTGGAAACGTAATCGTCCATAACTACCTCCTGTGGGGATTTATTTGTATTCATGTACTTTTTTCATAGACTAGGTACTAGGTAGGTAGGTACTTTCTTGTGACCCCTTCCCTCTCCCTCTCCCTGTCTCTAGTCGACGAGTTGTGAGGCTTCACAACTTAATGTAAAATTCAGAGAATCAAGAAATAGACTTGATTTTTTATTACCTCATGAAATCCCACATCTTACAACTTCTTCATGTAAAATCACTGAATCTTTATTTTTCATACCATTAAAAAAAATTAGCTTTTTCTTGTTTGTATAACTGTTGCAGCACAAAAATACTCGGCTTCAATCGTAACATTTTAACGTACATAGTCTTCCATATTATTCTCAAGTCATTACTTTCCGTTTCCATTAAATATTTTTCTTTCTTTCTTATTTGATTGAGAAACTTGGACGCCGATCAGGAATTTTCACAAACTTCTCCACGTTTTGAGGGAGACTACCATGAATGAGGACAAGCAGCGTTCAAGTTCAACAATATAGTGAAAATAGAGCCAATGAGTTTGACATTGTCCAAACCCCTTAAATATGACACGCGGGGGTCAAATCCAAAAACACTTGGGTGACTGATTGATATGAACCATATTTGAAATTAACTTTCCCTTGATTTTCAACTTTGTCAGTGCATGCAAAAAAAATTGTGCAAATTAATAAGTCGTTTCCATTTTGACTCGCATTCAATTAAATAATTTACATTCGACCACAGTTCGTTCTTCAGACTAAATGTAAATTTTTTGACAGTGTGGTCAAAAAATGTCACGTCGACATGAAACTCACCTGGTGAAATCCGAGATAATTTTCTATCGTACTGGCCGCGAAAAAAACTTCTCCTTCGCAATTTAGGATGAGCAGGAAGCCGTTGAGGGCCTGTAATTAAAAAATGGACAATTACTTGATTGTTTTGACGAGAACCAATGGAAGAATATATCAGTTGCCACAACTAGACTCTTTATCAGACACGAGTACTCGAAAATGTTGCGTGGAACCTGGGAAAAGGTGCCCGGTAAACGGACTGAATGTAAACTCCCTTGACCATACGCAAAATATTCGAGGTGAGGTGAAGGTTAAATATTTACGGACAAAGATGACAATTGGACAAATGAAAAGTAGGAAGAAATGACTGGAACAACGAGAATAGGAAGGAGGAGGACAGAAAGGAAAAGAGTTAGTTAATCTCTCTCGTTCTTCCCCCTCAGAAATTAAGTATACTGTAGATATAGAAAAAAGTAGGGAAACGTAGGTATTGACCTGTAGAAATAATTCTCCATCGATGAGTGAGTGGTCATAGGTTAATAGTTCACTCCGTTGTTGTTCATTATTATTCAGTCTGTGCATGGACACTGGAATGAAAAAAGAAAATCCACCCAGAATTCATCGATTATATTTTTATTTATGTCTCTCAGCTTGTCCGGACAGACGGACGTATACCTCACCGACCGTACTACATACACTCTTCTCCATGTTGTACATAGTGCAGAGAACGGGGAATATGAGGAGGGGAGGGAGGAAGGAGGAGGAGGAGAGCACAAGAGGAAAAGTCTGAGGTGCTGGTAATTACACGTGCCCTTCGTCTCAACCAGCCAACTTAACAACTACCCATGTTTCTCCTATGACTCATGGATTTGTCAGTGTGCGCTACCCTATTATTGATTCATCCAAATGTTAATTAAGCTCAAATGCAACTACCTACAATCAACTCGCCGGCAATACACAATGCAATGGATTAGGGAACATTCAACGTCAACTCTTTTTTTTAAAACCAACCGACTGGTGGGTGGGTGTGTGTAAGTAGCAGAGGGGAAATATTTTATACACAAACACACACACGAGTCGAAAGCTCTGCCGATGGATACATAATAAATAGGTAAAGGTAAGGGAGAGTTGGACTGAGGAACAAACAATGGAGAGAGAGAGAGAGTTAAGAAGCACAACAAAGTAGACACAGTCGAATGAAATAGGGTAAAAGTAGTCTGCCTGAACCTCATTGACATGTAGAGGTACATGTGAGGGGGGGAGGACTGGGGGCACATATAATATTTGGTGTATTCCAAAAGCTGGTGAGGTCGGGGAAAAGAGGAGATAAGTGGATTTTAAATGATCTATCTCCCCCTCTCCCATTCACAGTTCATATTGATTTCACTGGCTTTGATGGGCCAAAACCCTTTGTTGTGCGTTTACAGTCGATTCAACTCACGCTGTGTGTGTGTGCTCAATCCAAATCCTCCGCAGCTCACTTCAGCTTCGGCACCGAGAGGAGCCGCACAATCCCAACTCTCATGTCATACATACATATATGTGTGTGTTAGGGTATCAAACATATCCATGACTTGCACTATACAAATATTATGATTACCATTCTACGCTGACACTGATTTCTAAATTGAAACACAAAACTTTCCGGTTGGGATTCAGCATCCCAGTACAAAAAAGTCATCTCTCCATCAAATCCTACTCTTTTCATCTCACTTTACAAATTCTTGTCTCCCCCCCCCCCTCTCTCCTTGTCACTAGTTATTGACCACCCTCCTTCATTACCCCCTGCTAAATCCTCCCCCCTCCTCCTCCTCTGTCTCCTCCACAAGCCCTACCCACTTGAAAGACACAAAATCATGATACATGTAGTAATGTATGTAGTTGGGATATGGGGGGGATCTCTCCTTCATTCTGTAGCCATTTGTAAAGATTCGTCCGGAAATTCTCCTCCTCCTTGATTCGCTCAATCGGTCGAGATGAGGAGAGAAAGCGCAGTCTCAAATGATTTCCGTCATCCCCTCTGCCTCTGCTCCTCCACGACACTCGCAAAACAGGAGGATATTGCTATCCCAGGGACCATCCCGGCACTCGCATGTGCTACAGTACTACAGTCCAAGATATATCCAAGATTGTGCAAAATCATCATACACGATAATAGAGCTAGTCTTTTTTCTTGTAAAACCACCAGATCAAGTCACAACTTGATTTTCTCCCCTCTTCTGGAAGAATGCAAAAAAATCTTGATGAATCAAAAATTCCTTTCTCAATTGTCAGCTGCTCATTTGGAGTCGTTAAAAATGATGGCGGGTGTGCGGGGGAGGATGGTACTGCATACATTCGGTCCCTGTTGGAACAATTGGGAAGAAGACTATAATAATAAGAGAGAGAGAGGAGGTTCCTGGTTGACACTCTCCTCCATTCCACGGAGAGAGGCTTTTATTTTAGTTGTAAAGTTGGGAAGGAAAATAACTTAATCTGAGGAGAAGGACGTTGAAACACACTCACAAATGAATAAATGTGGACCATGTCTTGAGCTAATCCACTCGTAGTTTGCTTTTCTTTTCCATCAGCCGTCCTCATGTAATTATTGTAATTATTAGGTGGTAAATAAATAGACAAGTCGAAAGAGGTACTTTTTGCACATTTCCTCTCCTCGTAAAATTGGATAATGTGTAAAATGTGTGATGCGAATTGCAGAGGATTTTTTGTGTTCCTCGAAAGAGCGTAAACGAGAGATAGGATCTAGAAGACAAAAAAAGAAGAGGAGGAGGAGGAGGGAGGGAAGGGGATGAAGATGACGGAGATACAGGTATAATATATTATTATTGTTGTTGTAAGCCTGTGTGCTACTCAACAGTGTCCATATATGCATATATATATATATATATATATATGGAGAGAAACCCTTTTTTTCTCTCCATTTTCCAACCACCCTTCACCCTTTTTTATATAAAAAGGTACAATTTTTTTGTTTTGGCCTTTTCAAACTAGTTTTCTGCTCTCTGCCCCTCCACTGTCCTCTTCCTATGTATGTAAACCCTTCATCAACTTTTCGGCTACCCCCAGTCACAATAACTTACTCTCTCGTCCACAAATTCATGAAGAACAGTTGTAGGGAATTACAACTTAAATTATGCAACGTTATTAAGAAATATTAATATTCCCCATCTCATCCATCCAAGAATTTTCCCTCATCTTTGTCTTGTTCATCATCATCCTCTTTTGCATCATCCTCATCCCCCCCACCAACTTGTCTTGGGTCCTACAACAACAACAACTACTACTTTTGTCCCATGTCAAATTCAGACCTTGACAATATTAACAATAATTTAGGCAATTGGCAATCCATCAAATGGCTTCCTCATCTGTACATCAAAATTGTACTGGACACTCGTATCAGGTTGAAAACTAGAACAAGTTTTTCCAAATAATCACAAGCAAGTA
The DNA here is from genome assembly GCA_009870185.1 of Pygmarrhopalites habei. Classification (NCBI taxonomy): domain Eukaryota; kingdom Metazoa; phylum Arthropoda; class Collembola; order Symphypleona; family Arrhopalitidae; genus Pygmarrhopalites; species Pygmarrhopalites habei. The sequence goes on from WJFB01001148.1 coordinate 19,141, forward strand.
GTAATCGTGGATCGAAAAAGCAGGATTGTCAAATATTTATAGTTTGAAACTACAAAGTACAAAATCCAAACCCTGGATTGACCGGTGTCAAATCCCTTATTTTTCTAGGGTTATTTCCGTTGTTCCATGTGCAAAGGCACGTGAAACTTGTAAGTGTACATCCATGGATATTTACACATATTACTTACATGGAAATCCACACACGAGCAACTTTCAGTGTTGGAAGTCTTTGCAAAAAGAATCTTTAATATTTCAGCATGTGCAGTCCTCCTCTACACATGGATTAAAATTAGAGGAGTTGAAAGGTCTGACAAACTCTATAATCCTGCTTGATAGCCGGGGGGTCAGGTCCAGCTACCGAATAACTTAAGAAAATTTGTAATCTCAACTTAATCAATTAACATGTAAATTGAACGAGATGCTGACGATGGTCTGGGTTCGTCCTGCGTACACGGAAGAGTACTCTTTAAATCTCTCCCTCTGACTAATTCATATTTAATATTTATCCACATCTTTTTTCCATGGGATTTCTTTCTCATGGCAAAGCGGAAGAATGCCTGACAATGAGAGGAGACTGGAAGAAGCAGAGATACATAATCTGACTACATATTAGATACATAATCTGACTACATGTTAGAACAGTCAGTCAGTCTCGGCTGTACTACCCGGTACCAAACACACGCACCTTTCCATTTTCTCAATTTCCCATATTTCCTCAGATTATTATTCTCGTTATCCTGGCCGCAAAATATCCCTCCTCTCAAAACCAAGCAGGGCACGAAATTTACATTTAATCCTCCAAAAATCAACTCTCAAAATAATAGACTAGCTTGTGTCAAAAGGGAAGGGAAAAGTATGTGAGAAGGAATGAGATGAGGATTTGTAGTGGAAGAGTCATAATGAGAGAGGATGTCTGTGTTCTACTCCTTTTTGGTTGTGGGATTTGGGGGAGGGAGAGACAGGGAAAGAACAATCAATAAGGAAGGAAAAAGAAGAGAGGAAAGTGGACGAGGATCGCCTGAGGCTTTCGCAACATGATCGTTTTCGAAAAACTAATCTCAACTGAGAAATTACCACACTAGTTTTTTTCTCTCTCCCTTCCCACCCCGTCTCCCCCTCACAAAATGATTAATTAAGTCACATTTGTTTACACGTCAAACCAAAGACAAAATCAATTTTCCAAAATATGTTTACTAAAACGTCACCATTAAACTATCCATCCTGACAAATCTTCATTATCCGTCTCTTCCTCTGTCCCGTCTGCATGTCAACATTTCCTAGGTAGGTAGGAAATGTGAAAATGCGGATGATGGGAAATGGAACCCTGTCAACCCCAGCCGCCCTTTCCCTTCCAGTCCCAACAAAATAAGGCGAAGGCAGAGGAGGACCAAGGAGGGGGAGGGGAACTACAATGTCGAGAGTGGAGGCGAGTGAAAAAATGACAATTGGAATTCCTCTCCCTCCCCCTCTTTTCTCCTCAGTTGACAACTTCATTCAACTGCATGTACTGGATGTATGCAAAAATCCAAAATAATCCTCCCCTCACCCACCTACCTAGTATGTACGTATGTATGTGTGTAAAGTTGGCAGGGGTGGAGGAGTCACCCTCTCCTCTCCCCTCAAAGGACATGCAATGCAAGTGCAAGGAAGTTCATTTCTTGTACTGGAAAATGATGTACTTTTTCATTCTAAAAAGCCAGAGGAACAAGGGAGTCTCTCACACACACACAAAAGGAAAGCCAACAACAACAAATGGCCACGCACAGGAAAGGACAATATTGACAATCAAGTTCTGCTCGTGATTGGATTGGTCGGACACTGTAGGAAATGGGTCAACTTTTCCAATTTGACTAAAAAGTGCTAATAAAGGGAAAATAATTAACGTAGAAAAATAAAATGATGGTTTTCTGATTGTAATTAAAAGTAAGAGTGAAAGGTAGGAGTGATATAGAGTAGTAGAGAATATCCTGTGACTCGGTGGAGGGGAGTTGGGCCAGAGTGAGTGAGGGAGGCTACAATCGATCGATACTTGTAACGCACACAAACTGACGTTATTAAAGACCAAGTAAAAGTATAGAGATAAGTACAAAGACACACACGCACACAAGGCAGTTTTTTGGCTAAAAAATACAAACTTAAGTATATATATATATATATATATATAATCGACTAATGTGCTTCAGTCACGACAACTAATCCATATCATGTATACTCAGTCACCTTTAACTTGGCTGGGGAGTTTTCTGTTCCTACCTTCCACCTCCACTAGGCATTCACTGGAGGATGTACATAGAGCACTCCCTTCCATGAAATGGAAAATACAAGAGAACCTTCCTTACATTTCTAATCTATTATATATTAGACTATAGACATTTCATGTGTATGTATAGCATTTCATTTGTTTCCTCATAGGAAACACTAATACTCTGTCTGTATCAAGTCTCCCTCTCCCCCGTAAAGTTCGCAAAGTACAAAATTTTTCGTCCCAGGGGGGAAATCATGGCAAGAGCCAAATGTATATATTCTAGGGGGCCAACTCTCTCCTTCTCCTACCACAGCCAACAGCCTCTAATGCCAGGATAGAATTATTCCTCCTCTTCTTACCTGCCCAACCAAGGCTTTGCCAAACCAAGAGAGAGAGCCTTTTTCCTTTTCACAAATGAGTAGTACATTCTCTCTCTCTCTTTCTCTCTCTACCCACCGACAACTTGTACAAAAGGGAAAAGAAGCACTCTGACTCAGGTGGAAGAGAAGAAGGAGATCAAATCATACTAATTCTTATCTTCCCTATTATGTTCCTCTCTCCATCCTCCACATTTATTATTTCCATCCCCACTCCCATTATTCTACACTCAACTAATTCAAAATTGCAGCACCCACATTAAATCATCCCTTTCACACACAATACTTCGTACAACATTTCACAAAAACGGCATTCATACACAGCCCTCGTCTCGTCTACATCAAAATGCTACAAACCCCACACAGTGACTCTGACCTGGGACTAACATTAACAAAAATTGTATTTCCTCCATCTCACCCTCCACACGACACTACTACTACCAGTTTGTTTCGGTGTGTGCACGGACCAGGCCAAGATTTGAAAAGGAAGGGATGGGGTTTTCAAGTTGACACACACACGACATGGCTTGGTAAATATTAGACGGAGGTCATAAATATCTTGGATTAATTTAATTACGAGGAATGAATGAGATGGGAATTACCTTGGAAATAGCTTTTAGTTCTAAGGTAGGAGACGGCAAGGCGAAGGATAGAAAGTCGATCTAATTTTGACAGAATATTTTGCTCGAAAGGGAGGAGGGAGGCGAGGGTGTCCAACTCGGCATTCAATCTCTCCCGGTGACGCTTGGATGGATTTGATTTTGTTACTCCATCCTTTGGTGGGGGCTTCATCCTGTACAACAAAATAGTAATACACAAGTTTACTTACTTACACTTTGAGTGAGTGGGTGAGGAAAGTTGATCCATTCATTCATTCATTCAGGCTTTAATAATACCCAGTGAGTGTATTACTAGTCCCTCACACAATCCATTCCACAAATTAACTCTTCTCCCATCAATCCCGCATCCCAGCTCAACTTATTCCCTCTCTCTCTCCCCGACTATAGACTCTTTATCAAGAGTCTATCATCCCCCCTTCATCTACCTATCTAAGTATCCACTACATTGCTACATGTAGGTGAATATCCCATAGTCCACCGTAGTCAGTCTTTTCGTCGTCGTACATAAGGCTTTTCCAGTATGGATTTTCCGATGGAAAGTTGAAAGAAAGAAAAAAGCTGAGGGCTTTTGCACAGACTCGCAGACTCTAGCTGAGAGCCGGTTGGTCTGTCTACCTCTTTACCTTTACTTTGAAGACGAAACCTTCTTCCTCCGTCCCTATGCTAACGAGAGAGCGTGTCTTATTCTAATCGCTCCTCCATGAGATTCATCATCAATTAATAACTTGTTCCTGATGGACAAGGACCCCACTCTCCCAAAAATTACACGCCTGTCTTCCTCCAAATCACAACCACTCGGACTCTGTCGCTATTATTGACTTGACACTAATAAACTATCAGAGCAACAACAGTTCGTGATTTTCTCTACAAGTCAACATGGTATGGTAAACAAGGCATGTTTCCCTCCTCCTTGTCCACAATCTCACACCAAAAGTCAGACTTGGGACGATGATATGCCTCTCCTTTTCCCCTCCCCAGTGTCCACTTGTGTACGTGACTGTAAAATGGACGGGGTCAAGTGATCAGAGAGAGAGAGAGTTCCAGTCCCATGTAAATTTGTCAAGAAAAGGAGAGGGGCCCTGGTAACCTCTCCCTCTCTGTCGACCATCAAGTCCCCACTTGAGGGTCGACGAGGAGGAAATCAAGAGAATGTCCAAATGTAAATTTGGTGTAAATAACGTTTTCCCTCCTCCTCCTCCCTACCTTCAGTATTCCATCTACTCATTCTAGACAAGTCAGTTGTTGGCCGTCAATAATAATTGATGCGTGATTACAATAAAAAACAAGACAATTAGAATATGTACGTCTCTCTGTCCCCTGAGCAGCTCTTCCTCAGAGTACAGAGCTTTATTCCCCAAGAGTGGGAGCCATACATGCTGTGTAGTGGGGAGTGTGTGTGTCAAAAAGTGGAGAAGATTTTTGGTTGTTCAAAGAAATTGGTTTGGTACGCTATTGTGTTTGTATGGAGAGAGAGATTGGACATCCCATCCTCACATTATTATTATTGTAGGTTATGTTCTGCTCATTGTTAGTCTCCCCTCCTAGACTGGATTGGTTATTGCGGAGAATCGTCCTCTCCTCAAAGACGACCAGACGCTAGCACAACAACAATGATTCGTCATTATACGAGTGTACATGTGTACCGTCTCTCTCTCTCCCCACCAACCAGCCGTATAAAATGGGTAAAATAATTTCTAGATTTTTGAGAAAAAAGTAATAATAATAATAAAAATTACCATTTAGAGAAAAGAAAGAGACGAGGATAATTACATTTAATGAATACGTAGACGGAACGAGCGTAATTACATTCAACTTGTTTTTTTCTCTCCATCTCTCTCTTTCGACTATCTGACTCTCTTTTCTCTCTCTCTCCACACACACAAACACACACACTGCTTTTTTCCAACTTGGATACTTTTTCCCCCTACATTCTATCTCTCCTCTTCCCTCCTGTCACTCAATTCAAATTATAGGTTTTATATAATGAGCCTTGATAGTCTTCTCTCCCTCTCTACTCGACAGACACACAGCCACAGCCATACTATTCCGTCTCTCTCTTCAAACAAAGCAAAGCAAAAGAAAAGAGAAAAACATCGACATGGCATTATTTTACTCCAGAGGAAATGGTGCATTATGCAATGGAGAGGTTGTCCCTCTCTGTCTCGACTGCGTGCGAGTACATATCATTCCATTACCTGACCTCTTACCTCCATTTCCACACAACACTTCCTACCCACTCACATCTCAACTCTTCCCAATTTACATTTTGTCATCGTACACCTTCCCATCCTCAACACTCTCAACCTCCTACACACACACACACCCTTTCCAAACTGGAGTAAAAAGACCTCTAAAATTCCAGGAATTTCATCCAGTCGAATAACAAAAGGACTCTCTCTGCTCCCAGTTCTTATTAACTCTGAGGCCCCGAGATGATAACCCGAGTAAGTTCAATACCGGTGTATTTTTGTTTTCCAAATATTTGATTCTTCTCACTGCAGGCCAAAGGACAAGAAGGACATTTCAAAGTTTCTCATTGTACAGTCATGACGAGCATTTTTCACTTTTTTGTTCCTTCTAATTCATTTCATACCTGTATTTGTTTGTGGATCTCTTGGACTGTCAATTTCCTAGAGAGATATGAGAGGTGACACGTCCTTACAATGGTTGCATATTGTGATGGAGGAGGATGGTCTCTCAAAACCACTCCTCTGACAGATTGTCGCAGGCCAAGTGTGTACTACATACCACCCACAATGTACTACATAGTAACTAGTAAGTGATGGTCGGTGGTTGTTGCAACGAGCTATCCATTATCAAGTTTTACGGCGACCATATAAAATATTCGCAGTCTTGATAAGCGGGTGTGCGTGCTCAGTTAGTTAATCACATTGACCACGAAAGTCGGAGGAATCCGCCTGTTGTTCACGTACATTCACCTACCCCTCAAACACAGGAGAGTATCAACACCGAATTTAGAGCCTCACATACACACACTCCCTCTCCCTGCATCCTCTCCAATAATTATGACCAACACACACACACCGTAAATGTGTCAATATTATGAAAATGTAGGGATCCCAATCGACTCTGATCAAAATCCACACTCAATTTTTTTGTGTGGGGAGGGAGATGGATGGAGGAATGTGCACTGGGTCAGAATCCACATTGTTCTCTCTGGCTCTGAGGACTAGTAAGTGATTTATAATGAAGCTCAAAGTTTATTAGAGAGGAAGGGAGGTGAGTGGAGGGATATTAGGATATGACGACCAACAAAAAATTATACACATGTACTTTTTTTATTAAAAAAAGAGTTTGGGATTCCTCTGATTCTGATAAAGCACACACAACAAACAGGGGAAATGAACATTGTGAAGAAGAGAAGTGAGAAGATGAAGAGGCGGTAAGAGCAATAAAATACAAAAGTTGATTACTTGGAGGAGAATAAGATATCTTGGATTGGGAGGAGGAGGGAGAGCAATGTCTCGATTATATTACGAGCCAAATGTGCTGGAAAGAGAGTAAAAGAGAGAGAAAACTAAGCATGAAGCCATAAAAATAGATATAAAAAAGTTACAATGAAAAATTGTACATACTACATAGACGTTTTTTAACTCTTCTCTTGTCTGTGAGTAGAGAGGAGCACACTATAGGATGACACATCCTATACTCTCGGAACATCCGTTTCAAACATGTACGGACTCTGTTCTACACTCAGAGTAAAATAGAGTAAACCAAGTACGCATAACATGATGAATGGACCAAAATGCAGGAAAAAATCAAGTGAAAAAAAGGGTCTCGAATTTTTTCCCTCTCCCCTCCTCTTGTTCTACTCTTGTTCATAGAGAAGGGTTCCCTTGGAATATTTACCTACCTACATACATACACATTTCTCTGACTCTACCTGTGTAGCCACAGCTGTACTGCACTGAGTAGACTGCAGTCGCAGACCGGAGGAGTCAGAGAGAGAGCTCAAAGCCACAGATAGATAGGTTTTTAATTCACCGTTCTCTTGTTTTTTCTCAACTATCTCATTTACTCAACCTTCTCCGTACACTTTGTGCCAGGATCTCTCCTCTGAACAAGAGCCAGAGCGACTTATGGGAATCTCCACATTTAACATTAAATTACAGCACATTACTCATTTTCATTTTATACGAACAACAGAATGATGGCCACTAGAAAGGCACAGATGGATTTCTACATCCCAACTAAACTTTTTCCCTCTTTGGCTGGTTGAGACCCTTCTCAACCAGTCCACGTCACAGAGAACGTCACAAAATATTCCATCGTGTATCCTCGTCTCCACATCATCATCAACCAATTCGCTCTGGAATTCCAGCCTGTCACTCCTCCAGCCTCTCCACACTTTGCAAGAAACGGACTACGGCAACTACTGTAGTAGTTGCCCACAGAGTTGACATTTGTCCTGGACCACACAAGTCCAGGACACAAGATGAGTTGTTCACTATGGATCATCACATGGTCCATCCATAGTGAAAGTTTCAAAAAATTTTGAGCGATTCAAGTTTTGCCTTGAGAAGGTCATACGAGAATCGTTGACGTGACTTGAAGTTTTAATGTGATTTCAGCACACTAGTTTTCGTGCACTAACTAAATTGTCAATTTACGTGCTCTAAAAATTGTTCCCTGCACGCACGCCCTTTCGATTCTTATATGTACCCCCCCCCCTTCTCTCTCACACACAATCTTTCCTCCCTCTTCTCTAGATACTATATTTTTCAATGAACACCCCAAAATACGCAAGAAAAAACTTTTTTTTCCCCATTCTCCCTTTCACAGTCATCCAGCATTGTCTATTAGGAGTAGCAGTAGCTCTGGTCGTAGTACCAAATTCAATTAATATAATATACAAACCTTTTCCGGCAATTGTATACCCTCATCTAATTTCATTATTTCTCTAGTGTTTATCCTCCGCACAACAACAACAACAATATTATCCAGGAGATCCTGCCTATATTCAAATCATAAACGTTCCAGCCGACACACAATATATTTTTCGCTCTATTTTTAACACACACAATAGTCTCAAGTCTTTGTAGGGGCTTTGTGAGGACAGAGCATAATCTGCATCACATTAAAATAAATTAACAACATCCGCGCCAAGTATGACCAAAAAAGAGTTTTTGGACACTTTTTTAGATCATTTGACCTGTGTACCTCATCTGCACCTCACGATGCAATCACGATGTGATAAAAAAAAAGATTTGATTGGTGAGGGGAGACCCTCACCCTCTGTTTGTAGTGACATCGACAAGGAGTTCACTACAAGATTCAATCAAAAGTCTGATTTCGGATATTTTGTAGAAATGACAATCTGTGTCAGAATGAAATTGACAAAAAAGAAAAACGTTGCACTTCATTTTGACAGCAGGGACAAACTTTCCACTGTGACGGTCGTCACATGGAACAAGAAAAATATTGAGCAAGTACTTAAGAAGTTGACATGTCAAATGTAGTTTGACAATGGACCGTCAAAATCTAATGGTTGTGAATAATTATTCCGCCTGAACAGTAACAATTATTGTCAAATGAGAAGGATAAGGGAGGAGGGAGGGGTTACACAAATTATACACGTTGTATAATTTGAACGAGGATTAATCACAAGAGAAGTTTCCAGTTGTAAATTATAAACTCATTTAATGTCATTTTACTAATGAATAAACTCATTAGTCCTTCTTCTGAAAGATCATTACACCGTGTTGCTCCTGAACATACAGTCACCAGCTAACTAACTCCCCTAACGTAACTATTGTACTTAGTTAATTACTTTTGATAGAGAGGAACATTTCTCAAGGAGATAAGCATTATTTAATTTCTTCGCTTCAACAACAGCGTCATCATCATATTATGACAAATATTATCATCATTTTTCTCCGCAGAGTTGAAACTTCCACCACACACACACACACAACCCTCCTTTCCCCCCGTTTATCATAATTCTAAATACATGCAATTAATTCAAAGTAAATTACGATTTTCCATTTCTTCTTCTCCTTTTGGTGGCATACTGTAACAAAAAATAAACAAAATTACACATTTTTAGTATGAGTTATTCATTGAAACGTTTTATGCACGAAATATTCCGGCCCTGAGGCTCTAATTTCTCTCGGTTTAGTAGATAATTATTAATTCTATTTTGTAAATTGAGACTCGATTCCTTCATCCGGGACCGCACAAGGAGATTGATAAACAATTTAAGAAAAAGGATAAACAATGGAAATGTGTCCAGAAATAAGATCCAGACATATCAAAGGGTCACTTTGGAATTTTAAAGTGTCCACTGGGAAAAAAAAGTTTGGAAGTGGGGTCCTTTTGTAGAAGGATGAAATACACTTACAACTGTTCCCAATTGATTCATCTGAAGTTGTTGACTAGTTGACTGCATATAAAATAAGTTGAATGGAGTAAACACTATGATGACGAACGAGGAACAAGAATCCAAAATTTTGGACCGCCGCTTCTTGACAAACACAACAACAACAACTCCTCGTGGACCACCACGTAAATTAATTGAGTTGAGAATTATGGGAGCAACTTGACAATTTTCCACAGTGAAGATTTTCAAAATGCAAATTAAAATTGGGAGGGAGTGTGTGTGTGTGTAGACTTTTAGTATTGTGTGAATGCACCTTTTTGATTAAATGATGATGAAAATTTTTGCAGAGGGGGGATGTTGGTGTGTCGGCTCCGCTTCGTCGAGATGTACTGAAAGTTCGTTCGTGTTCGTCTTTGAGCAGCAGAGAAACGGAGGGGGGAATTCCCTGCTCTGATTGGTTCACCTGAGTGAAAGGGGCTGAGCCGTTGAGCTTTGTGTTTGGAGGGAGGAGGAGGGTCCTGGTGGAGGAGAACCTCCTCTCGGAGGAACAATCACATTTGATGTGTACTAAATCACATCATAAATACTATAAAACCTCCGCCGACTCACACCAATCCATCATCACAACAACAACAAGTCTACACACATTCAGCAAATTCTGCCTCATCTCCCATTCTACAATGGTCCATCTCCTCATCTACTCCGCATCTTCCCTCCTCCGAACGGACCCAAAACATTTCCAATGTCACACACAATTAAAAGAAATTTGAAGGATCATCCAGCTGACTCAACTTCCAGTCAACGAATATTTCATCTCCACACTGTCCATTTTTAAAAGCAGAGTTCTCAACATTTTAATACATGGATAAATAAATATCTTCTTAATACAAATATCGAGACAACAAAGACTTTCCTTTCATATTATGCAAAATCCCTTACTACTCAAAATATTATTAGGTATGTTTGTGTGCCTCATGTGCAGATACGTATGGAGCAATAAATTTAATTTGGTCACATTTTGTCGCTGAGAGAGAATTATTTTATTTTCATTCTGTGCTTATACGGAATCCTCCCCCCTCCCTCGTTCAAATAATAATGACGGACCGTCAAAATGGACGAATTGGGATTAGGGAAGATTTGTGTAAGAGTATTTCATACTATTTCTCATCCGCCCATCTTTCTTTGTAGAAAGATGGACGGATAATAGGAAATGGATGGGGATGAATCTGTATATATATACTGTGGATGATTTACTCTTGTTAATTTTTGAGTGTTAAGACTTTAGTGGGTATGGGATCACATTCTCAAGTAAAACATGGACATGAGAGGGGATTATTGAGGACAATACAGAGAAGAAAGAGAGAGACAAGAATGGAGTTTTGAAACGGTCTCACTTTGAGAAAATCCTTCGTCCTTTCAAAATGTTCCCCTTTGTAAATTTATTATGTAAATGGTACTCCTCTTGAATACTAGTACGAATACAATACAATAATAATAATATTTTTATAGTTGGAACAGTTCTCAGGAATACATTTTTACCATGATGACGCAAGACTACAAGTAAATAATAGTTAGGGAGGATGAGAAGAAGAACGTTTGGAATTTCAACTTAATTTTCTCTCATGGCCTCCTCAGGGGCACACACACAATTCGTCAAGTATCCAATGAAAATAAAGTTGTTGTTCAAGTTTAACCTTCAATTATTAGATAAATGTGGTGTACTTTTGCGAGAATCAAATATTGAGTGTGTGTGACACAGCGTGTCCACTTTTGTGTACCACAATCTTGATGGACACTCACTCCTTTTCATTTTATAAGTTAAGAGTACAATCAATTCCCTTGGGACATTACAACTTTAACTGATGATATGTTTTGTAATGTGACATTTTAGTTAATTAAATCTTAGATCGATCCGTACTGGTCAGTCAGGAAGACTTGTCTTTCCTCTCTCCAACCAACCAGACAGCAAATGTCCAGTTACTCAAATTGTCAATCACTAAATAACAATAAAGTACTTTAGGTACGAATCTATGTACAAGACATTTATAAAAGTGTCGTCGTCAATCCTTTTGAAATCTGTTTGGCTTGTTTGTTTGTTTATTTTTATTTAAGTGTCAGGCATTTCAGTACAAATGAGACTGGTTTTCAATCCGGACACTACACCAGATAGTCAAAATCCATTAAACAATTCAAATAGAAGTCAAGTCATTACACAAAAGGATACATTTATTTAGATTTTAAAAATTACAAGTTATGGAGGCTTTGGCTTATTGGCTTGGACGCCAGAAATTTATTTCGACCACCTACCTATGTTATTATCACAAGTATGTATTTACATTGGTATCAACTCGAATGTCCAATGAAATTGAAATGCACCAGACAAGTGGCATTGAGATCCAACTCTAGACAGAGGTCAAGTTTCTGTTTCTAAATTATTTTGATAATTACATAATAAACGAATTTGGAAACAAATGAAAAAGCCCTTCACATTCTGAAATAGCATGTTGACCGGACAAGTTTGTACGCAGCGACAAAATTTGTTTGACACGTGTTCCCATCTTCAATGACAGAGATGCCGTGCCGTATCACATCATCCGACCCGATTCCTCCTCTAATTGTTATCCCGCTGTTGACTATGGAGCACTTTTCCTTCGCAGTGCACTCGTCAGGATGTCCCTTGACCCCAACAATCAAAAAATATTTTGAGTGTCGTCATCCTTTGGGATGACGATTGAACTTTGACAATTGTGTGTGTTTGAACTGTACACACAACAATGAAAGAGAGTCAACTGCGGACATCTTTTCAAAAATGACTGGAGAGTGAGTGAATTAAATGGTTCTCGGATGAGATCCTCAGAGGGGGGAAAACTGTCCCCGGCTGCTATTTATTTATTTATTTACTGATAGGAATGGGAGAGGACGGACAAAGGGGAAGAATGTTTGTTAGAGTGGCCGGGCTCAATCATTTATCAGCGTGTAAAATCGTGTACATTTTGGTGTAGCAATAATTTAAGGGTCACAACAACAACTGGGTCTCCTACACACGACCTTCATCCTCTCCTGGAAGTACATCATACATACATGTATGATTGCTCAAGTTAAAACAATGGGAACTAACAAGGGCCACCACTTCAAAATGTAGTAATTGTGTTCTGTGTCTTGGCAGGGCAGAGAATAGATTTGACGTTTATAAAAATCCTCTTCTTCTCTAATAGTTAACAACGGTAAGAGTGTACGTACTTTACGTACAAGCTGTGTGTGTGTCTCTTTTCACGGGTAATGGAGAGTGTGTGAGTTTTGGGGTTGAATCGAACCAAAAATATAAAAAGAAGAGAAAAAAAGAGGCAGAGAGTTTTAAAAGTGAATTTAAGTGGTTGGGATTTATGTAGAGTGGAAAGGAGGGAGGAAATGTCACTTGGGCCATTGAACAACTGCCGTAACAACAGTTTTCGACATGAAATGCTTTTCTCTCTCTCATGTAATTCATCCGTCCAGCCGTCCTCGACCACTACACAAACCACCAACAGACACACAACAAACAACAACAAACATCTCTCCTCCTCCTCACTTCTTGACAATTCATTCATTTGGACTTTGGGGTGAAACGGAGGAAAAACCTTTTAAGCCTCTCCGTTCTCTCTCTCATAAATATTTCCAGGCTTTTAATGACGCGGACAATAAATAAATACCCAAATAAATTAATGTTTCCTTTTCCTTCTCCGACTCTCTCCAAAACTATTCTCATCGGAATACTCTCCCTCATCCATCCACAATGTCCTCAATACTTACAGAGTGTGTGACTGAGTGAGTAGTGTCATTCTCTGATGGCATTGTTGCGGTGGGGAGTAAAACAAGGAGGGAAATATTATCAACGTTTAGTTCATTAACCATCAATTTTGGTGAAGAGGGGAGTGGAGGAATTACTACTACCTACTGTAATCATGACGTCGTCAAAAGTTGAATTGTTTAGCAGACAAAATGTGAGGGTGGGTCTAGTAGACCCAACCATTAAGTCAATACTTAAAATGAGACTCAACTGGTCGATCCACAACTCATAAATTACGAGATGTTCATGAATTGTAAGTTATTTAATATTAGTCTCTGTCCACCGTCCACCGTCCTCCTCCCAGTTCGTCCATTTACTACGAGTTGACATCAAGATATCAGAGTGGCCCTTAAATATTTGACCAACTGACAGGACAGGATCAACACTTTCTCCAGCCGGGCAGGGGACTTCCCCATCACCTTATTGTACAAATGAACGAAATCCGACAACTGAATAAAGATCAATACAATACCTACAACAAATGTACTTATAATGTACCTGTAATTGCTCATGCTGATTAATACAAATACACGAGTTTGGAGGGGAAAATGACGGTCGTGTGACCCCGCCTCCGACATGACAATACCTACATAATTTCTAAGGAATGGGACAATCATGACAATATCGTCAGTGGTCATCACATCGTGGTCAATTTAACTTGGCTGTCTGAATGAATGTCAATTTATTCAGTGGACAATTTCATACCCTCTATGACAAATTAATTAAACTGTAGAGATGTTTTTCATTGGATGACCCAATCACTTCGATTTTAAATAAATAATAAATTGTAGAGTAATGGGATTTTGAGAGTCAGATTGGAGATTTTAAGGAGGAGTGTAATTGTTGTTTGAAGATGGGGATGTAGCCTAGCATAAAATGAGAGAAATGGGATAGAAAGAAAATGAGAGGTGGACTGGACAAATTGTGGAATGTAGGGAGGAGAGTTAATAAGTATAATTTCTGAGGGACTGAGGAGGGAATGTGGCCGTGGACTGGTTGGCTGAGCACTGGACGATCATCATCCATGATAATTGAGAGGGCAGTTTATTAAATAATGATTAAATTTTATGGAGCCCCCAATGAGGAATTGTGTTTTGAGAGTTGTCATCCTTTCTCTCTATCTCTAGAGGTGGATCGGTTGTGGGAATTGGGACTATGATAATAATGAGGAGACGAAGACGAAGAATGATAATATTGAAATGTGAGAGGGGGACAAGTGCTATGAGAGACTGGGGGTTGTAATTTCGAGAAACTAGTCCTCGATCCACACACAAATGTACTATAGAATTAGTATACACATTAAGCAAGTGAGTGAGTGACTCTTTTTCCTGGCTTTCATAGTCCATGGTTGTTGTTGTGAGTTGGAGGCTCCCTCCAACCCCCCCTCTTCGTAAATGTGGACTCACAGACTGAATACAAAATAATAATTCCTTTGAGAATTCCCTTTTACATGCCACGGACTAGTTGATCATGCAATTGGAAGTCCTGGTGACACGCCATGAATTGCCAACAGCCATATTTTTAATGCAAAAAAAACTCTTTGATTGACAGACCCAAGTACATTTAATATATTTTTTCACTTTTTATCCTCCTCCTCGTCCACTCTGAGGGGCTCGCAGTCGAACCACACACTTATTTTCTATTATTATTATAATAACAACGTATTATTGTGCCGTTTGTTGTGGCTCTGAGCTCTTTTGCTCCAACTCTCTGACTCTCTCCCTCTCTCTTTATAAAGTCCTTTTATAATACACACACACATTTCCCTTCATTTTTTCTATATTATTTCAGAGTTTGTTCAGTTTGCGTGTTTCTCCCTTCCTCCATCTAATTCTTTGTTCTTTCCCCCTCCTCTCCTCTCCCAATTTCCAACTGGAAAAAGTTCTGTGCCATCCCAAATAATATTATTATTATGATGGAGGGAGAGGGAGGGATACAAAATTAAACGGAAAATATCGTATATAAGAGAGTCAACGTGGAGATGGATTATTATTCTTCTTGAGGTTGTTATCATGTGATTCACTTGCACCAAAAATATTATTTTGGACAAGAGAACAACTAACTACAAACTCTGTGTGTGTGTGCCTTTTGGTCTAGCCAAACCCACCTGAAATTACGAGAGAGAAATTCTAGTAACCGGATATCTACGTTTATATCATAGCTAAAAGGAAGGCACAATGCACAAGAGTCTATGCAACAACCACAATTTTTCCCTGAAGGATGACAAACAGATAACATTGTTTCTCTCTTTCCACATTTTCCTCCTTTTTTCTCCAAATCGTATTTACGCCATCCTTCGCCCTGTCCCTGCGTGTGTGTGTACACCCTGTCTCATTCCACATGAGAAACTTTGTCTGTGTGTAACCAAATTATTAAATGCATTAAAACAAATCATCACTCCTCACACACAAGGCCAAATACTAATTCCCCTCCTCCTTTGTTGTCGAGGACGAACCAACAGCAATTACAGACATCTAGGAAATTCATAATGATATTTAAAATATCAACTGCCCCCCTCTTCTTTGACATAACACCGGTATGGTCTTTGATCAGCCAGGAGACTCAACAATTGGATCTGGACAATGTGTACTTCCCATGGACATTGGTTGAGTCGATAGGGACGAGCTCTCCAAAATCATTTCCAAAAGAAATTTGATTTAACACAGTCAAAAAAATGATCAATTTGATGAATATTCATCAAAGTGGAGGATAATGCCCGGGAGGGACAGGGATTCTTTCTCAAAAATCGTTTCTTCCGTTCTATTGTATGTATGTAATGTTGTGGACAAGAGGAGAGGAGGAAACATGGCGGCGCCAGTCCTCCTTTAAGCATCCTGAAACTGATTTTTGAATACATCAGCCATTATTAGACAGACAGTTGTAATGAGGCTGAGGAAAGCTAGTGTTGGATCTAGCCAGTCAGACTTGGAAAACTGGACAAATGAAGAGGAATGATTATGGGATGTATTATAAATGAAGTTTCTTGAGTTTTTTCCTCCCCTCTTCAAAATGGATCGATGGTAATCAGACGACGGGGAATTCCCTGTCCATAATACTAGACCGGAGAGAGACTCTCTTCCCCCCTTTGTCATTTCCCATCGGGTCGGGTCGGTGTGTTCTCTGTCAAAAGTACTATAAGAATGTGTGTGGAAGTTGTTCAGGGCACCAATTTCGACTTGGCGATATAGCTCTGTATCATGTTTGTGATATAAAATTATGCGGTAGACTCCACCGGGATATTATAGAGATGGGGAGGGTGTACTGGGTCTACCTTCCCTCCTTTTTTGAAAACCGGGTAGTTTGCTCCTACCATAAATATACAAGTAGTATGTGTAGAGAGGGAAATTCGGGGCTGTGTCGACTCTGAGAGGAGAAGGAAAGCACAAGACCAACTTTTTGATAGTAATCTCTTGTAACGGTTTTATGGGACTCTTGCTCCTCCACACACACACACACACACACACACAAATATTATTACTCTACCTTATATATTGGTTTCTAGACACTTAGCACTCCTTCCTTGCTTGGAGGCTACAATAATAATATCAAAGTTGTAGGCTACAAAATGGGAAATTCTCTAGTCATCCGCACGAACATGAACAATTACCCTCTCTTGGTGAAGGGGGCAAAGGGAAGTGAGGTGAATTATTTAACTATTATCAAGTCATACCTATTTGATATCTAATGTGTAATCTCACCCTTTAGCTGGCTCCTGTAGATACTAAAGGGTTACTTTTAGTACTACACAATTTGGAGGGTTGGACGACTAAGACTATGTCCCTGGGAAATTACTCTTTTTTCTCTTCCTCTCATGAATGTCCTCCATCGACAGGTACGAAACACATGACAATCCCAAAAGAAGTAAAGTTGACGACGATTTCAATCAACACAATTCAAATTTGCTGTACTTTATAATCAAACTATGTATGTTATAACAAGAAGGAGTAACAATAAATATGCAATAAATATAGAAATAGTGGAAATAGAGAAATAGTATAAATATAGTTAGAATATAGTAATGTAGTAAGTACTTACTTAGTATATAGTACATATCGTATATAAAATAATATTCAGCAGATGGTCCCTTAATCTGAAATGTTTAGACCCACCAACAAACATATTTAAACGGATTTTCTAACTCACTAACCAGAGAATTTTGCAATATGCAATATATAGCAGTCTTAGTTCATGCTTTCCATTCTACTAAAT